>CAJHNH020003048.1:0-12500 GCA_905116865.2 Candidula unifasciata
CACCTTTTTTCCTCCTTCACTCTGTCTCTCTTTTACTTCTCCCCACTCCTCTCTTCATCTGTCCACCTCTACCTTCTTGTCCCTCTTTACCCACTCTGTCTGTCATACTGTCTCTCCCACTCTACCTCACATCTTTCTTCCTCCCTCTCTGTCTGACTGTCTCTCTCTCTGTATGATTCTCTCTCTCTCTCTCTCTCTCTGTGTGTGTGTGTGTGTGTGTGTGTGTGTGTGTGTGTCCTTGAGGTACCAGGTCTAGAACAGATAGGACTTCAATTTGGCCCGTCTGCCACCAAGTGTCAAAAGATGTAAAAACACTACATCTGTCCTGGGATACCTACATGTATGCGCATGAATGAAGTACCTTGTGTGTGAAGTACCTTGTGTGCTCGGCACACTCTTGAACAAGCCAAAAATACTCCAAGACAACCTTGAGGGGGGGGGGAACTAAGGTTACCTTGAAAAGGACCTTGAAAGGCCTTGAAATTGATTAGTAAATTTGGCTATGAACCCTGATGAACCCTAGTCTACCTGACAAGACTGCCCAGCCTACATGACAGGATTCCATAGCTAGTCAAAACATCCAACAGTTAGCCTATCCCTTGAGGGACGTGACCCATATTCTCAAAAGGTCTCTGCCTGCCCTAAACCAGTCTTTGATTGATCTGCGGTAATTGGATTACGTTCAACTAGCCGGGTCGTGTGTTTACCTGAGGATCCTTTATTGGTAGTAATGGCTGGTTGGCTGGTCAAGTGCCTCGTTACCGTTAGCTATCTGCATGACTCCCTAGTGTTGTTTGTCTGCTTTTTGTTTTCAAGCTAAGCTTCGTTTTGTAGTGTCTTTAGTGTCTGTCTATTTTTCATAATGCATATAGGATTTCAAACCTTACCATCTTCATTTTTCTGTCTCTCCCTCTCAGCACACTCTCTCTTTCTCTCTATGTATCTCTGTCACACACAGATAAACACACATAGACTTTTCCTATCACTAGTTCACTCCCTCACTCTCTTTCTCACACCTGTTCACTCACTCCACACTCTCTCACACACTTACTCTCTCACTCAAATACTCTCTCACTCACGTACTCTATCACTCATACACTCTGACTCTTTCATTCACTCCCATACACGCTCTTTCACTCGCTTTCCCTCCAGTTCTTCACATTTAGAAAGTTAATTATCTCCTTATTTTTTATGCCCAACATTCATTATCCATTTTCTCTCCCTTTCTTATCCTCTCCTTCTTTTTCTCGCTATCTATCTATCTATCTATCTATCTATCTATCTATCTATCTATCTATCTATCTATCTATCTATCTATCTATCTATCTATCTATCTATCTATCTATCTATCTATCTATCTATCTATCTATCTATCTATCTATCTATCTATCTATCTATCTATCTATCTATCTATCTATCTATCTATCTATCTATCTATCTATCTGTCTGTCTGTCTGTCTGTCTGTCTGTCTGTCTGTCTGTCTGTCTGTCTGTCTGTCTGTCTGTCTGTCTGTCTGTCTGTCTGTCTGTCTGTCTGTCTGTCTGTCTGTCTGTCTGTCTGTCTGTCTGTCTGTCTGTCTGTCTGTCTGTCTGTCTGTCTGTCTGTCTGTCTGTCTGTCTGTCTGTCTGTCTGTCTGTCTGTCTGTCTGTCTGTCTGTCTGTCTGTCTGTCTGTCTGTCTGTCTGTCTGTCTGTCTGTCTGTCTG
This sequence comes from Candidula unifasciata, assembly GCA_905116865.2. NCBI lineage: Eukaryota > Metazoa > Mollusca > Gastropoda > Stylommatophora > Geomitridae > Candidula > Candidula unifasciata. The sequence continues at coordinate 1,706 of CAJHNH020003048.1, forward strand.
TCTGTCTGTCTGTCTGTCTGTCTGTCTGTCTGTCTGTCTGTCTGTCTGTCTGTCTGTCTGTCTGTCTGTCTGTCTGTCTGTCTGTCTGTCTGTCTGTCTGTCTGTCTGTCTGTCTGTCTGTCTGTCTGTCTGTCTGTCTGTCTGTCTGTCTGTCTGTCTGTCTGTCTGTCTGTCTGTCTGTCTGTCTGTCTGTCTGTCTGTCTGTCTGTCTGTCTGTCTGTCTGTCTGTCTGTCTGTCTGTTTCTTTCCATCTATGGCTATAGATCATACTGTCACAGCCATAGATGAATCCTACCCCTCACTGCTCAAACAAGAAAGCGAAAATATTCCAAATTTACAAACTAGGTTTACAAATATTGCCAACATAAAAACAGAACAGAAATTGCTTTTATAAAATTCTACCGGAGGGTTAAAATATTATTATCCTACAGATTTCTTATCCCTAGTGGCCAGTGTGACGGAAAATTATCTCCCAGTTTCAGGACACATAACTCATAATTGTAATAAGAAAGGGAGGGTAAAATTGTAAAAATTAACTCAGTGTCAAGCCAATGGCTAGCTGCTTGTTGATAAGATTCTGGGGATAATTAATATGGCAGAACAATTTAACTCTTCTAGCTTGTTGCTAAGATTCTGGGGATAATTAATATGGCAGAACAATTTAACTCTTCTAGCTTGTTGATGCTCATTTGAATTGTTGCTTATTTTAACTCTGTTTTAGTTCATCATCGTGAAGCACAGTAGCTCTCAACCTTCCTAATCCCGCGAACCTTTTATACAGTTTCTCATGTTGTGGCGACCCCCAAGCGTAACATACATTTCTTTACGTCCTTGTTAGGATGACATTTTTGGTTATTTGAAGCCCCACCCTGGCCCAGGGGCCGCAATATAAGGCAGGCCATAAATATGGCCAACTTTCTGAACGCGGTTTCTGGGACCTCTCCACGGTGATCATCATCCACATGGTGGCACTTTGTGTCATCGGGTGTTTATCGCTTGTGTGATGTCCTGGTGGGGTAGAAAGTCAGTCAGTCGTGTACATACATTTGTACTTCACTTCCCGTCCTTTTTAGGACGAAAATGCTCCTTATTTGAAGCCCTACTCTGGCTATTGCCAGGGGCCGCAATATAGCCTGGCCATAAATATGGCCTAGAGGCTAAACGCGGTTTCTGGGACCTCTATACGGGTGATCCTCACCTATATGGTGGCACTTTGTGGCATCGGGTGTTTATCGCTTGTGTGATATCCTGGTGGGCTAGAAAGTCAGTCGTAACATAGATATTTTCGTTGCCACTTCATAACTTGGCATCTGCGGCTTAGGCGTTGCTAACAAGCTTCGTAATGCCAGTGTACCAGGTTCGGGCCTGGCGTTAGTTTCGACAGTGGTATCGAGAAGCCGACCGTCCAGAAGCAGTGGCAAACAACTGGACCTAAATTGTCTGGAAAAACCACAACAGGGGAATACAAATTCTCTGGTTGTTTCTGCAGTGTCCTGTAAATGATACGCAACTGACTTTAACATCATATCTTTCACCAGTGCTCTTTAATGTGTATGCAAGCAAGATTGCAGAACTTGAATCACCAGGTGCTGGAAGAATATTGACATTTGCTGATGATGTTCTTGCATTTGGCAGGGGAGAGATAAGCGACGGATAGCTTACGAGCTACAAGCAACTGTGGACAAAGTGACTGACTGGTGTGCCGAACATGGTGTTGTCATCAACTCGGAAAAGGCAGCTGTTTTATGGTGTTCTCTGGACAATTGAATTGTAAAAGCTGGCGTTCCAAACCTCACAGTTCATAGCAGCAACATCAAACGAGAAAACAAACTGAGATACCTGGGTATAATTTTTTTTTTTTTTTTACTTTACCTGTCCTTCGGGGATCATGTGGGTGCAGTTGCAGTGAGATGCCAAAAAGGACTCAATGCTCTCAAGATTATGGCAGCAGTGAACATGGAACAAAGAATGATGTTCACAATGTTTCAGCATGTGATCCTGTCGGTAATAGATTATGGACTTGGCATGCTTACCATATCAAAGAGTCAGCTGATGAAACTTGAACGCATATAGAATGAAGCCATGCGGGTGATTCTGGGATGTACAAGAGATACCCCGGTAGTATGTATGCGATATATACTTGCACTGCCCACTATTGCAGATAGGCTCAAAGTTCTGCAAGCAAAGTCATATCTCAGAGTATCTGCAGACAAGAGGTACCTCCTACATAAAGTCCTGGATAGAGCTAAGGGTCACAGACTAAAAAGAGGAAAGTCTTTGATGGCGCAAGCTGAAGACACAATTAGACATGTGTGCAGGCTTGATAAATTTAGGCGGAGAGAGGAGTGGGTCAGAATGTCCGATCATGTTTCAAACTTGTGTAGGGTTCTTTTCACTTTGGGACGTGATTGCAGGGATTGGCCAGCTGGTGCTGCAGAATCAGAAGTTCAACAAATGATTCACGACAATTCCGCCCAAGTGATGTGATTGTATATACAGATGGCTCTGTGGTGAGGGGCAGACGAAGTGCATGGGGGTTCATAGCAAAGGCCAATGGACGTCGCTTGGCGCAACAAAGCCTGCCATATGAAATCACAACTTCTAGTTTGAGAATGGAGGTTAAGGGCCGTCACTGCTGCCTTCCGTTGGCTTGAGAATCAGCTGTACACACATGTTGTCATTGTAACTGACTCACTGAGCATGTTGAGAAAGGTGGAGACAGGCATGCTTCGTGCAGAGTGGCAAGCATCACTTCAAAGGTCCCGGGTATTTAGCATCCTTTGGATATTTTCTCCAGGTGACGCCGGTGTGTTGGGAAACGAGCAGACGGATAGACTGTTGTTTGCCGACTGATGGGAATTAGTCAGATTGCAGAGCCTGAGTTTTGTGGACACACTCATTTTTACAGTTCTGGTTTATTTGTGCGCAGTTTGTTGGTTCTTCTCCTGTCCGCCCCCCCCCCCCTTTTCCGCCCCGCAATGGGACGGCAGAACGTACAGTGTGAATATCTTTGAGTCTATTGTTGTTGTTATGGATCCAGCGGCGCATGAGCTTTCGCCCTTTGGCCCAATGCCATGTAGTGGAATTTACATTTCTTCACAAGCTGTTCTTTTCCTCCGTACAAGGTGTTCCTTGAAACTGGTCAACAGTTTCGTAGGGGTAGTTACATAGCTGACACTCTGGGGAATGTTGTGGATGTATTCTGTTTAGGTGTCCATTGAATGGAGTATGTTGCGTTCTAAGTCTGAAGATGGTGGCCTGGTCCCTTCTTGTTAAATGATTGATGCTGTCGTTAGGATCAGGGCCAGACATTTGTCTATAAACCTGTCTTCAGTATCTCCCATGGCCCATCTGTTCAGCCAAGTTTCTTTGTTTATACATTTTATAAATGTGTGTGCTGTCTGTAGGGTTGTCGCTGTAGGTGGTTGTTCTTGTGTTGCTCCTTTCTTTGCCAGTCTGTCAGCTCTGTCATTACCTGGTGTGCCGGAGTGGCCTGGAATCCACTGCATCAATATACTGATGTTGTATGAGGTAATGAGCTGATCAGCATCTAGAATTATCTTTGAGTCTGTAACAGTTGATACTAAACTACGTGCGGAGCGAGCTCTTTGGTCCTTCAAGTTTTTTTTTTAAAGCCCGATCTAGAAGAGCAAGAAGAGCGACTATCTCTGGACCAGAAGTGGGGATTTGTCGAAAATTAAATTGAATGTCGAATTTTGAATGTTGAATTAAGAATCTACATCACAGCTCTCGGGACACCTTTATAGGCGCCCCGTCCCCATCTTCAGCAGCAAGCGAAGAGTTAAAATTCCGATGGTACCAGTAACTGTCTGATTGTACATCCGTCTCGTCTTTTCAATGAGTGTCGAGCGTCGGCCAGATCCCCTAACACTTTGCATTCTCCTCAGACCGTAATGATCTATCTGTTCCTTGGTACTGTTCACTCGCTATTAAAGGGTCCTCACAAGATCCAGCTTGTCATACATCAGTTCACCACCAAGTGGTGCAGAACCGGCCAGTCTATCTGTCATACATCAGTTCACCACCAAGTGGTGCAGAACCGGCCAGTCTATCTGTCATACATCAGTTCACCACCAAGTGGTGCAGAACCGGCCAGTCTATCTGTTATACATCAGGTCACCACCAAGTGGTGCAGAACCGGCCAGTCTATCTGTCATACATCAGTTCACCACCAAGTGGTGCAGAACCGGCCAGTCTATCTGTCATACATCAGTTCACCACCAAGTGGTGCAGAACCGGCCAGTCTATCTGTCATACATCAGTTCACCACCAAGTGGTGCAGAACCGGCCAGTCTATCTGTCATACATCAGTTCACCACCAAGTGGTGCAGAACCGGCCAGTCTATCTGTCATACATCAGTTCACCACCAAGTGGTGCAGAACCGGCCAGTCTATCTGTCATACATCAGTTCACCACCAAGTGGTGCAAAACCGGCCAGTCTATCTGTCATACATCAGTTCACCACCAAGTGGTGCAGAAACGGCCAGTCTATCTGTCATACATCAGGTCACCACCAAGTGGTGCAGAACCGGCCAGTCTATCTGTCATACATCAGGTCACCACCAAGTGGTGCAGAACCGGCCAGTCTATCTGTCATAAATCAGTTCACCACCAAGTGGTGCAGAACCGGCCAGTCTATCTGTCATACATCAGTTCACCACCAAGTGGTGCAGAACCGGCCAGTCTATCTGTCATACATCAGTTCACCAACAAGTGGTGCAGAACCGGCCAGTCTATCTGTCATACATCAGTTCACCACCAAGTGGTGCAGAACCGGCCAGTCTATCTGTCATACATCAGTTCACCACCAAGTGGTGCAGAACCGGCCAGTCTATCTGTCATACATCAGGTCACCACCAAGTGGTGCAGAACCGGCCAGTCTATCTGTCATACATCAGTGTTGTACACTTAATTTGTTGTACACTTTGTTGTAGTACACTGTTATTTCAAGAACCAAGTATTTAGGCCTAGGGTGCCTATTCTACTATTCCGCTGGATATCTCCTTGATGGATGTGCTACAGTGAAGTCCTGCATTCTATAACTGGCACACTTGGCACCGACACAGCATCATGTAATACAGTTGCTATCTTTACAAGCCTACAATAACGCTTGTGACAGGCCACATAAACTTTAATGTGATTAAAGTTACACGTCACAAGATGATGATGATTATTCAATAAAACGTACGATAATAACTCTTTATTATCTACTCTGAGAATATAAAAGAATTACACTCTTTTCTCAATGGACTCCTGCCATTATAATAAATAAATAGACATTAAACTGTCTCCCGTATAAGTACGGTTAAATAAAACCTCACAAAGAAGGAACGTCCTATTTGGACAAGGAAAATATCTTGACTGCCGAATCCTTTGTGTTCTGCAGGAGCCTTTGTGTAATCGCCCAGCATTCAATTAGCTGGTATCCCAGGTAACAGACCCGACCGGTGGCCGCTGTGTGAACCTTTCACCTGCGCTGTGACCACTAGAAGAAACTAGAAGAAACTTTAACTCTTGGACTATAAGATTACAACAGCTTATCCCCTCCTCTCACAAACTGAAAATCTACGTTTTCAGTTGCACAATTTTAACTCTGTTGTAGTCATCTAGACAACTTATATTCGAATATACCTAGTGAAATCAACATGCAGTTAAGTGAGAATGCATGTAAACGAAATGATGATAACTTTTGTTATAAAAAGAATGCATGTAAATAAAATGATGATAACTTTTGTTATAAGACATGAAATAACAACAAGAAATACAATATAATATCATAACTGGTTCACTAATAACCCATAAGCTAAATCCTTAATCATAATTACTGTCAATCCCAATAAATGGAATCATCTGTCCAAAACACTTGAGAAATTAACTAACTAAACACTTCTCATAGGTATGTCCTTGAAATATACATATCTGGATAAAGTATGTTGATAACAATATATAAGCATCCATTGTAGTGTAGTGAGGTATAAAAATTCCAATGTGAAAAGGAACTGATTGTCTCATGACGTACAAGGAAATCTGGACAAATAGTCAGCAAGTACGTTCTCCTTACCACTCCGGTAGATGATGGTATAGTTAAAAGTCTGAAGAAACAATGTCCAACGAAGAATACGGGCATTTGTTACAGACCCTGTGTTCAAAACAGCAAGTGACTTGTGGTCTGTAATTACATAAAACGTTCTCCCTATTAGGTACCTGGAGAATTTAGCGATGGACCAGTAAATTCCCAGTGCTTCTCTCTCTCCGACACTATAGCGTGTTTCAGTGTCGGACAATTTGCGACTTGCATAGAGGCAAGGATGTAAAGTCCCATCGTACATTTGGGAAATTACTGCTCCCAGTGCGACATTTGAAGCATCTGAGGAAACATAAAAATCAAGTGATAGATTAGGCAATCTCAGAAATGGTTTATTGTTAAATGTTCTTTGTATCTGGCTGAGTGCTTGTGCGCAGGATTCATCCCAAAACACCTCTCGAGGCATCGTCTTTCTTGTCAACTCAGACAACACAGATGTTATAGAGGAATAATGGGGAATAAATTTAGCGTAGAAGTTACATAGACCCAGTAGAGCTCTAACATGCTTTTTGGTCTTTGGGGTAGGGATTTTTAGAATTTTGCCCACATTATTGTCTTCTGGTTTAAGGAGACCATTTCCAATAACATGACCCAAAAATGTTAGCTCATGAAATGCTATCTGGACCTTAGAAGGTCGGATGGTTAAGCCAAAACTTTTAATTTTACCAAGAAGAGATTTCAAACCCTGAATGTGTGTATCCAGATCATTATGAAATAGTAATAGATCATCTAAATAGTAGATAACGTCTGAACGACCTTGAGCTAACTTCCTAACCAAGCGTGTGAATGTAGCTGGAGCATTGGTTAGCCCAAAACTCAAATATCTAAATTGAAACAAGCCTCGAGGTGTCTGGAAGGCAGTATATTGTCTAGCCTCCTCAGCAAGTGGGATTTGCCAATATCCTTTTGATAAATCTAACCTTGTGAAATATTTAGCTCCTGCTAACCTGTGAAACAAATCCTCTATATTTGGCATATTTTCTGCATCTAAAACAGTAACACGGTTTAATTTTCTGTAGTCAATACAGATGCGTATGTTTCCATCCTTCTTCTTAACAATCACCATGGGAAAAGAATATGGTGATGATGATGGTTCTATAATCCCTAAACGCAACATCTCGTCAATTTCCTTCTCAACCGCTTCCTGATAGTGTAGCGGTAGATTATATGGTCGCAACTTGATTGGACAATCATCTACTAACTTAATGGTGTGTACAGCTTGCGTTGTTCTACCCGGAATGTCAGTAAACGTAGTTGGAAATTTCTGTAAGAGTTGTTGGAATTTATGTTGGTATTCTTGGGAAATAGATGGTGAAATTTCTACATCTTTCCAAGACTCCTTTGGCTCTAATGCAGGCAACACAATATGCAATGAGGTACTTTCCTCAGCATTACATGGAGTTTCGTCAACAACGTAACAGAAATTAGCGTCTGAATTAAGCCTATCTGTGTTCTCAATCTCCCTATTAGCAGTATCAATAACTGTCTCTAGTTCTGCTGGACGTGGTTTAAAAAGCTTGAGCATATTAATGTGGTATACTTTTCTATGTCCTCTCACATCAACCAGATAGTCTACAGATGAAATCTTTTTCACTACCTCGAATGGACCCTTCCAGCATGTCAACAGTCGATTTGCCGTGTCTGGTAGAAGAAGAAGAACCTGCTCAGAAGGTTTCAAAGAAATCAGTCGACGTCCCTTGTTAGCATATTCACGGTGTCGACTTCCTGCAACATCCAGGCTTTTTCTAGCAATTTCACAACCAGACATAATTTTGTGACGCAACTCTGTCACAAACTCAGAGTATGTTTCAAGAGAACCCTCCCTGTCTCGGTCTGACCACTGGTCTTTTAAAATAGACAAAGGGCCTCTTGGATTGGCACCGTAAACAAGCTCAAAAGGTGAAAATCCAGTACTGGCTTGCTGAACCTCCCTGTATGCAAAAAGTACAGCAGGTAGATACCTATCCCAGTCATCTGGAAATTCAGCTGTAACTTTTGCTAGCATGGCTTTTAAGCGCCCGTTAAAATTTTCTACCACACCATTTGACTTCGGATTATACCGAGCTGAAAATACGTGTGCGATCGACAGAAGTTTGTCAAAAGACTGCATGGTCTCTGAGATGAACTGAGATCCATGGTCTGATAAAATGGTATCAGGAAATCCTAGTCTAGAAAATATAGATATAAGAGCTTCAGCTACTGCCTCTGTGGTGATAATTTTATCGGCACCGCCTCGGGCCAACGAGAAGCAAGATCAATAAAGGTTAATGATGTGCCAGCGATATCCTCTGTCTTTGAAACCTGGCCATAAATTGAGAAAGAATCCTTCTCTGTGTCACCACTAAGTGTGCGATAGCATGTGCAGTCTTAGAACCTCGACCCTATGTGCTTTAGGTACCACTAGTTGTTTGTAAATATGGAGTGGATCGAAGTACGCAGGACTATAAGATTACAACAATCAGGTCACCACCAAGTGGTGCAGAACCGGCCAGTCTATCTGTCATACATCAGTTTCACCACCAAGTGGTGCAAGAACCGGCCAGTCTATCTGTCATACATCAGTTCACCACCAAGTGGTGCAGAACCGGCCAGTCTATCTGTCATACATCAGTTCACCACCAAGTGGTGCAGAAAACCGGCCCAGTCTATCTGTCATACATCAGTTCACCACCAAGTGGTTGCAGAACCGGCCAGTCTATCTGTCATACATCAGTTCACCACCAAGTGGTGCAGAGAACCGGCCAGTCTATCTGTCATACATCAGTTCCACCACCAAGTGGTGCAGAACCGGCCAGTCTATCTGTCATACATCAGTTCACCACCAAGTGGTGCAGAACCGGCCAGTCTATCTGTCATACATCAGTTCACCACCAAGTGGTGCAGAACCGGCCAGTCTATCTGTCATACATCAGTTCACCACCAAGTGGTGCAGAACCGGCCAGTCTATCTGTCATACATCAGTTCACCACCAAGTGGTGCAGAACCAGTCGGTCTATCTGTCATACATCAGTTCACCACCAAGAGGTGCAGAACCGGCCAGTCTATCTGGCATACATCAGTTCACCACCAAGTGGTGCAGAACGGGCCAGTCTATCTGGCATACATCAGTTCACCACCAAGTGGTGCAGAACCGGCCAGTCTATCTGGCATACATCAGGTCACCACCAAGTGGTGCAGAACCGGCCAGTCTATCTGTCATACATCAGGTCACCACCAAGTGGTGCAGAACCGGCCAGTCTATCTGCCTACAGGTTAAAGTCAAGGATCTTTTTTCAACGCTTCAAGGAGTATTGGGTATATGTGGCTAGATGCGTATTTTATAGACAAAACGGCACCTGATGTGTGATGTGGTCAGCTTCACACCTGCCGCCTTTACTTCCTAGGATTGTACCTAATACCCACTCAAAGCTATATCGACCTGGGAGCCAAAGACATTTTTTGATTTTGTAAAAATAGAAAGGTTCCTAACCGGGAATGAAACTAGGATGGAAGTAGCCAGACTTGGATTTTGTAGAGGAGTTAAATACCTACCGTCCTTATTAGGATGAGATTTTTCGTAATTTGAAGCCCTACTCTGGCTCTTGCCAGCGGTCGCAATATAGCCTGGCCATAAATATGGCCTAAAGGCTGAACGCAGTTTCTGGGACCTCTCCAGGGGTGATCCTCACCCACATGGTGGCACATTGTGTCATCGGGTGTTTATCGCTTGTGTGATGTCCTGGTGGGGTAGAAAGTCAAGTCAGTCAGTCAGTCAGTCAGTCAGGAGTTAAAAGCAGTCAGTCCTGTCTGTTTTTCAGGACAGGTTGAGAGAAACATAGTTTGGGAGTTAATTGTAAAGTTACATTATTGATGAATTTCACAACCTGACCTTATGTAAAGTCTCGTGTAACTTATTTATGAAACAATTAGGTGAAATAATCCGCAGCACTGTTTTCCCTGGCCTATTCATAAGTAAAGAAAATAATCAGACATGTCCCTAATCCTAGAATTAATCCTGTCTGACGTATGCTGTTGTCAGGGCAACAGACTGCGTTGTTGTGGTCCTCGCCGTAATCCCCGAAACGTCAAGAGCACGTGCGCAGTTTGAGCATCGTCTGCTTGGTGATTTCCATTTTCCTGATTGCGACCTTTTTCCCTTTTCTGTAACTTTCCAGTCTGTTACAGAAAGTTCCCTTGATCCGTTTTTAAAGATCCATTATTATTTTTCTAAAGCCAGCAAAATGATTAGTTTTCTTTCAAACCAATTTAAAGAGTTCCACTTCTTCTTCTTTTTCTTCTCGTTCTCCTCCTTCTCCTCCTCCTCCTTTTTCTCCTCCTCCTCCTCCTCCTCCTCCTTCTTCTTCTTCTTCTTCTTCTTCTTCTTCTTCTTCTTCTTCTTCTTCTTCTTCTTCTTCTTCTTCTTCTTCTGCTGCTGCTGCTGCTACTACTACTACTAGAAGAAAATAGCAGCAGCGGAAGAAGAAAGAGAAAAAGAAGGAAAGGAAGTAGTAGTAGTAGAAGCAGCAGTAGCAGCAGCAGTTTTCACCTTTAAAATGTCGACTGGCACGTTGTGTTGTGGTTTGCAGCTAGGCTGCAGTATCTACGTCTTTAGGACTAGCACATCCGATTTCAGCCAACATTTAATTAGTCGCATTTCCCAGAATTCTTTTTAAGAATGTCTGTTCTCTCGGCGTCTGTGGCTCAGGCTT
>CAJHNH020003048.1:17500-84710 GCA_905116865.2 Candidula unifasciata
AATTATAATGTCAAATGTACGCTGAACTTTTACTTCACATAAAGTAGCACAGAATAGTCATCTTCTTCTTTAGCATTCTGAGCCCTTGAGGTTTACTGCTGCAGATATCAGTCGTCTCCATTCGTCTCTCTGGCTGGCCTTATCTTCACAATTTGTGACACCAGTTGTTTGCAGGTCTGGCTGGACATTATCTCTTGAACTTCTTTTTTATCTGCCTCGTGGTCTACGCCCATTCCTCTCTCAGGTGTATACAGTTTTTAATTTACTTCTCTGTCATCTGACATTCTTTCAATATGCCCCAACCATTTTAGTCTGTTAGCTCTCATGCCAGTGATCAATGGTATTTAAACAGATTATGTGTTACGTATGTACACAGTCTTGTGTACACAGTCTTGATAGCAACAAGTCAGAAAGAATTACAGGAAATGATAGACATTGTTGTGTTAAAAAGTGGAAGAATGGGCCTCAGTTTGAATAATGGGAAGACAGAAGTAATGGTGGTATCAAAGAAACAAATTATTCCTAAATGTGTAATAAAAGTCAATGGTGTTATTTTAAGACAAGTACAGAAATTTAAGTATCTGGGCACATGGATAACATCAGATGGAAGATGCATAGCTGAAATAAGAAACAGAATTGGACAGGCAAAAACTGCATTTTATAAAATGAGAAACATCTTGTGCAATATATCCTTGTCATTGAGAGTTAGAAAAAGAATTCTTGCTTGCTACATACATCCAGTTTTAACATATGGATGTGAATCCTGGACAATCGGTAGGCAGGCCAAACAATTTTTAGAGGCCTCAGAGATGTGGTTTTTACAGAAGAATGCTTAGAATACCTTGGACAGCCAAAAAGAGCAACCAAGAGGTTTTAAAAGAGGCGGGAGCCCGAAGACAACTTATCACTGACATCAGAAGGAGACAGTCATCATTTTTCGGCCATGTTATGAGAAGAGGGAAAATAGAACATGTTGTGACCACTGGAAAGATCGGTGGAAGGAGGGATAGAGGAAGACAACGAGAGAAGATGCTTGACAGTCTTGTTGCATGGCATGGAGGTGTGTCGGCACACGGACTGATACATGCTGCAGGAGATCGCGGATTATGGAGAGGCATGATCGCCCATGCCAGTCGGCAAGGCACCTGATGATGATGATGTGTTACGTTGTTGCTTCTCACTCTCCAATCCTCCGCTGTTAGCATCTTTGATGGGTCCAAAGATTTGTCGTAAGACTATTTTCGAAAACCTGTAATTATATAAAACGACTGGTCTTATCAACGTTTTATATATTTTGATCTTGGTGTTGCGAGACAGATACTTTGACTTTAGCAGATGTTGAAGGGCATAGTATACTATTTCTAGATTGTATTCTAGATTGTATTTCTTCTCTCAGCATGTTGGAGCAGTTAAAGTTTGCACACAAGTACTTATATGTTTCCGTTCGTTTGATTTTCATATTATCGACTTGGATGTGGCTGGAGTTTATATACTTTTAATGTTTCACTATTCGTACAGAATAGTAAACATTTTAAAACATTTAATGTTTTGCATCCTTCAGTCAGTCTGTGGTAACTAATAACTAGGAATGAAAGAATCCTAAGTATTATAACAACTAACTAAACTTGGAAATTGTCACTGACTGCTTAGTTAATGCAGGAAATCTGCATTAGCTATAAACAAAACCAATCGTTCCATGTTGTCAGCATTAAGGCAGTGTATGCAGAAGCGGGTGTAAGGTAACTACTATTCGTATTCGGCTCGACCGCAACTATTCGACCGAATACCGAATAGTGAATAGGTCCACTATTCGGCCCCAAAGCGAATACGAAGCGAATATTCAGTACAGCCCCTAATATATATATATATATATATATATATATATATATATATATATATATATATATATATCTGTCTGTCTGTCTGTCTGTCTGCCTGCCTGCCTGCCTGTCTGTCTGTCTGTTTGTCTGTCTGTCTATCTGTCTGTCAATCCGTCCGTCCGTCTGTCTGTCTTACTCTTTCTTCTGCCTATATACTTACCCACCTATCCATCCTTCCGCCCATCTGCCTATCTATCTATCTGTGTATGCACTGAGCCACATAGACCTAAGTTAACTGAAACGCGTATAACAGTAACAAACCTTGTGTACAATTCGCGATGTGAACAGATTAATATTCTACACATATGCTTAAGAGTCATGCTTGTCTTTGATCTTAAGGAGATGCGGAAAAGTAGCACCGCAATCCACTGTGCTAGCAATCTTTTCTGGGAATATGGGTCCAAAATTCCTTACTGCACTCCCCCCCCCCTCACCCCCCCCCCTCACCCACTATTTCTTCCTCTTTTTTTTTATAGTTTATAATTGTTCATTCTAAATTGTAAACAATACTTTTCTAGTAGGACCCTGACAGTCCTTGACAGACCTCAGCCTTCAAATAAATACGGCAAGATTTGTAGGAATTAGATCATATAATGTCTGATCGGCGGGGGTTTTAAAAGTGCGCGGCGCTGTCTCGGTGAATTTGCAAGCAGCTCTTTTTTTTCACTGCTCACCGGTTGAATTTCATCCGGTGTATCCTTTTCAAACAAATTCACCGGAGGGAGGCTGTGCTGTTATACAGGATACGGTTGTAAGTAGTAGCAGTGTAGTTGGTAAAGATCGTCTTATTTCATTCATTCATTCATTAGATCACTCATAAAACTATTCATTCATTCATTCATTCATTCATTCATTCATTCATTCATTCATTCATTCATTCATTCATGTAGTCATTTATTCAACTTTTGGTTTATTCATTATTTATTTGTATACTATTAATTCATTAATTCGTTCGACCACTTATTCGTTCGCTCATTCATTCAGCATGGCGCTAAAGCCATGTTTGTGCGTTTGTGAACCGAGAAGTGTTTGCGGGTGAAGTCAAAATTTGTTCATAAATTGTATTCGTAGGCCGACTTGTTCGTGACTTGAGCCGTTCGTGACCTGAGGTAGCGCTGCACTTGTTAAAAAAAAAAAAAATTTTAAGTACATTGTTAAAGGGGCCGTGTTAGTTCCCTTACAGAAGTATGGATCTGGGCGGCGGGTGAAGGGTGGGGGTGGGGGTGGGGGGGGGGGCTCAGGAGGCGTAAATCCCTAGGTTCTTGCGCCCATGGTAATAAGGTAGGTGTTTACCTAGGCAGGTGTGTAGGTGGGTAGATAGATTAGCTGAGGCTAGCATGTCTCTTCAGTAACCTCCTTAACTCTCACTATCAGGGAACGCATAGCACCTTCATTGGTTTATATTTATGTAGTACGCTTTTCTTTACTCTGTATATCCCATTCATCTGTTAGGTCAACGCCAGGGCTATTGAACTGGCGGCCGGCGGGCCAAATATGGCCCTTGGAGGCCTAACGAGTGACCCGCGAATTTTGTTTTTTCAATCAAGTATCCAGAAACCATGAGTTGTAAACCCTTTGGCTCGGTACTTTCGATATCGCAGCCCTTCGGCCTTGATTCCATTATAGGTACCGTTAATCTGGGAGAAATGTGGCTTTTCTGTCTACCTCCGGGAGTGAACCCGGACCACAAGGAGTTCGTCACCCGGCCAACGCGAAAGTCAGGTTTAACCAACTACGCTAGAGAGCCGGGCAGTGACCCGGGAATCATTACCTGTTGTATTGAATAATTGGTCTTTCTGTGCTTGGACTCGAACCTTTGGCCTGTGACGATCTCTTGTTTCAAAATGTTGGCCCCTGAATAAACTTAGCTGACTAGCCTTGGGTTAGTCCATTCTAACCCTGAATAAACTTAGCTGACTTGCCTTGGGTTAGTCCATTCTAACCCTAAATAAACTTAGCTGCCTAGCCTTGGGTTAGTCCATTCTAACCTTGAATAAACTTAGCCGACTAGCCTTGGGTTAGTCCAGTCTAACCTTGAATAAACTTAGCCGACTAGCCTTGGGTTAGTCCGTTCTAGCCCTGAATAAACTTAGCTGACTAGCCTTGGGTTAGTCCATTCTAACCCTGAATAAGCTTAGCTGACTAGCCTTGGGTTAGTCCATTCTAACTCAGTTATTGCTGTAACTTCGTCTGCCCCAAATCTGTACTTTTCAATCAGGTAAGTCTTTAAAAAAAAGTGTTTTCTAAGGTACACAAACCTAAGGATAAACAGTGTTCGACTAAGAACTAACTTGGACTGAAAGAATAGCTGTTCTCAAAATATAACCAGTCTGACAGATCGTACTAGAAAATAGTCGGTCAAGACCATGTGGACAGTGGTGTTGGAAGAGGTGGGAAAGCGGGGCGGGGGGGGGGGAGGGTAGGGCAGGAAGCTGGTGTTTTTCGTATTTTGAGCCCCTGTCTATGTGGATCGTCCGGGTGGTGGGGCTGAACCCTAAATAATTGTCGAGGGTCTGAGTTGCCTGTCCGTCTAACACACGCCCCCACCCCTTTTGGTGGACGCCATGATGGTTTTTGGGGCCCCATTTCATGCGCGAAAAATTAATATACCTACTGCTGCCTTACAAGTGTGTCGTCGTAAGCGACGACTAGTTAGGAGTTTGCTTAAATGGAATATGTGGAGCTGCGTAGATATCGCAGTCTTGCTGCAAACAGCAAACATGCAAAACGTACTTTTAAGAAAGAATGCAGAAAAAGAAGAAGAAGAAAAAGAAGAAGAAGAGACACAGGAGGAGGAGGAGGAGGAGCGGGAAGAAGAAGAAGAAGAAAATGATGATGACATGATAATGATGGCGATGAAGAAGAAGAAGAAGAAGAAGAAGAAGAAGAAGAAGAAGAAGAAGAAGAAGAAGAAGAAGAAGAAGAAGAAGAAGAAGAAGAAGAAGAAGAAGAAGAAGAAGAAAAAGAAGAAGAAGAAGAAGAAGAAAAAGAAAAAGAAAGGAAAAATGAAGAAGAAAGAAAGAAATTAGGAAGAAGAAGAAGAAGAAGAAGAAGAAGAAGAAGAAGAAGAAGAAGAAGAAGAAGAAGAAGAAGAAGAAGAACGAAAGAAGATAAGAAGAAGAAGGGAAGGAATAGGAGGAGGAAGAAGATAATGATGAGGACATGATAAAAATGACGATTAAGACGAAGAAGGAAAAGGAAGAAACAGAAGAATATGAAAAAGTAGAAGAAGAATGAAGAAGAAATAGAAGAAGAAAAAGAAGAAGAAGAAGAAGAAAAAAAAAGAAAAAGAAAGAGGAGGAGGAAGAAGAAGAAGAAGAAGAAGAAGAAGAAGAAGAAGAAGAAGAAGAAGAAGAAGAAGAAGAAGAATGAAGAAGAAGAAAAAGAAAAAGAGGAAGAAGCGGAAGAAGAAAAAGAAGAAGAAGAAAGAAGAAAGAAGAAGAAGAAGAAAAAGAAAGAAGAAGAAGAGAAGAGAAGAGAGAAGAAGAAGAAGAAGAAGAAGAAGAAGAAGAAGAAGAAAAAAAGAAGAAGAAAAAGAAAGAAGAAGAAGAAGAGAAGAAGAAGAAGAAGAAGAAGAAGAAGAAGAAGAAGAAGAAGAAGAAGAAGAAGAAGAAGAAGAAGAAGAAGAAGAAGAAGAAATCTCACACGGAATCTTCTGTAAAATGTATTATTGTGTTATTACTGCCATAAATGTAATTTAGATAATTAAGTTCTGCCATGAAACAAAATTAGAATCTTGTATTTCATGTTTGCCTGCCTCACATTGCATAACAATTCTTCCGAGCTATTATTTTTTACTACGGTAATTTTCCTGAAATTCTGTAAGAAGTAATTCTTGACCTTTTTTGTCATGCCAAGTCGGCCACGTCTTCTTTTCAAAAGTCTAGAAAATTATTGTACCGTAAAGCATTAACTGACCGGGGGGGGGGGGGGGGGGGGGGGGGGTTAAGATTTTCTTGAATTTGTAAGTTCCATCGTGCTAACAATACCAAGAAATTAATTTAAGAAACGTGTAACAGTTCTAGTTAGCATTTACCAGAGTTTTCCGTGGGAGGGGGGGGGGGGGCGGTAGCACCCTTAGGTGCAGCAGGGAAACATTGAATGAAATAAAGACAGCGATAGAGAGAGAGAGAGGGAGAAAGAGAGAGAGAGCGCGAGACACACATACAGAGAGAGAGAGTGAAAGAGAGAGTGAGAAAGAAAGAGAAAGAGAGAGCTCGCGAGACACACATACAGAGAGAGAGAGAGAGAGAGAGAGAGAGAGAGAGAGAGAGAGAGAGAGAGAGAGAGACCATTTTAATAAACTATTAGTACCTTTCTCAATGTAGTTTAGCAGACGGATATCGCTGTGATTGCCTAATTTTAAAAATTAAGAAAGAAATTTATTACATTTTTAACCGGTCAGATTCATCCTTCTCATTGAAGAATATGTATTTCTTTAGTTTTGTTTTAATATTCCCATACTTCGACACTGAGTGGAAGGATGACCTGAGCTGAAAATTCTACAAGCAACAGTTAAATGTATTTTTGAATCAGAGACTTTCTATACAGACGATTTGGCAGAAATTAAACAAACATCGTCTCCAGGTATACTGACTGTTCATTTGTCCAGTCAGTAGAACAGATAGGGAGTCTCTCAGAGCAGCCCAAACACATCCGGGCTTGTCGTAATTTACATAACTGAGGTCACTAAATATTGTCACTAGCAAGCTTCCAACAGCCTACCTAAACGAGAGATATATAGAACCAATGCTCATCGATGACTTTGTGTTAAGACCACTGAAAATGCCACAAAAATCTGATGTTATATAGAACCAGTGCTCATCGATGACTTTGCGTTTAGACAGTCACTGAAAATGCTACAAAAATCTGATGTTATATAGAACCAATGCTCATCGATGACTTTGTGTTTAGACAGTCACTGAAAATGCTACAAAATCTGATGTTATATAGAACCAATGCTCATCGATGACTTTGTGTTAAGACCACTGAAAATGCCACAAAAATCTGATGTTATATAGAACCAGTGCTCATCGATGACTTTGCGTTTAGACAGTCACTGAAAATGCCACAAAAACCTGATGTCAGCATCAAAGTTAAATGGAGAAAGTAGATAACTGGGCAAAGAATTCGGGTCCAAGACTTTCATTGTCATGTTCGGCTTCCCCTGCGATAGTGTTATATTGTGCTACGGAGAGGCATATGAATCAGAGCTAATTAAGATCCGGAACAAAACCCATCATCTTCAGTACATACAATCGAGGCTTATCATTGAGGCCAAGTGTTCCCAACGCAGGATGATCCCTAGCTCGGCCTGCCTTGTTTACGCAACAACAAAAAAGGTGACACCAGTCTGCCGAATCAAAAGAGCGATGTTCTATCTGTCCACCTGTCGGAGCTTCTATCATACATCAGTTACCAGTCAAGGCTATAGACCTGGTCTGCCCAGATTTCAGATGACATTTCCTGAACCTAGCATAAGTAAGATTAGTTTCCTCACCTATTCACTTCTCCGTCCTAAATTGTTGGCAGCCGGGAAAATCTTGACCATTCGCCCACAGTGTCCTTTGGTCTAGCCCTAGATTCCCAGTACACATGGCATGGAAAAGGGTCCTTTACTCTGTTTTACTATTTCATTCCTTCACGCAACATTGTCTTAATTATCCCCCCTTGCTTTTGTACGGTTCAACGTTTGTCCACACATTTAATTTTTGTTCTTAAATCTGGCTTCAGGGAAGCGAAACACTTTGGAATAACGAAGCAAATGAAGCATTCATGTTGATCTAAAATCTGTGCTTCCACCTCAGAGCTTGGACAAAATATTGCTAATGGTTTCAGTAATGAAATCGGCAATCTACAGCTCACTAAACAGCATATAACAACTTTTGTGATTGTTCTTAACTCACGACAATGAATTCAACAGCGTTCGTTTTCAGGTGGCACTTTTTAATTAATTAAGGGTATTCCATGAGGTGATGGCAGTGACGCAAGCGTTTGGCTGGCTCGAAACACAAAAATACACCCGCGTATGTATACTCAGTGATTCAACGAGTATGATCCAGAGGGTTCAGGCAGGTTCGGTGCGAAGACAATGGCTTGAATCATTACAGAAGTCCACTGTGCGTGGAGTCACCTTTATTTTTGTTCCGGGACACGCAGGCGTCGATGGAAATGAAAGAGCTGACAGGTTGGCTGGATCCGCTATCACTACCGACGGTCAGCCTATGGAGCATGCTGAAATTATTAATGCCCTCAGAGAAATGGGAAGGATAGAGGACTTTGGTGGCAGTGAATCCACATCACTCGCCAGAATGGCAGACTTGGGAATTAAGATCGGCATAGCAAAAAACGAGACGCACACCAGACACGCCAGAAGACTTGTTAATCAACAAAGAACTGGTACTATTAGCCATCAGGCGTTGGGGTTCATACTGAGGGGCGGATCTGAGCACCTATGAACATGTCCGGAGTGCAATAATGATAACCCAACTAACTAACTAACTTACTAATTCCATGCTTCAGATTAGGTTGTTTCTAGTTGAAATGAGAGTTTTTGCCCGTTTAGAATGACAGTTTTTGAAAGCCACCTATCTGAGATGAGAGCTTTTAATATGGAGAAGGCATCCAGCCAGCCTTGTTGCATGGTTGTTATGATGTGATTTGTAAAATATACGTCAGCTGAGAAAATGAGCGATCAGCTCCACGGCTATTGAAAACACATATGGTGCCCCCTCGGTTTGTGATGCTCTATACACCTGCTTAGTTTGCTTAATGGCCTTCCCTGCCCTCTTAATGTAGTTTGTGTTGTTTTCTTCTTTCTTCTTTGTGTTCACCAGCTGTAAACTCTGGCGGAAAGTTCTGGTTGTTCATCCACTTTCGGGCTGCATTCCTGTTCCAGAATCTGAGTGTTGCGTGTGCATCTGTTTTACAGATCTAAGTTATTTGTATGCCGACTGCTGGTTCCTTGCCTCTCAGGCAGATGCACTCCGACTTAGAAGAAACGGTTTGTGTTGTAAACTGCAGATTCAGAAAACGACAGGTAGCCAATTGCTCTAGAGATAACTGGCGGTGTCTTGTGCGATCAATTGTTTGTGTGCAACTACTGATCTGTTGTAATTGCCTGCCTCCCTTGACGATGAAATTAATTTCTAGTGTGAGAATGTTTGCGTTGGTACTTCTTACAGATGCCTTATGTATTTAATGCGTGCGTATGTTGTTGGCTTTACCGAAACTGCAGTCTGTGTCAATTTATTCACACAAGGGACAACCATGGACATCCTACGTGGTTTTCCTTGGGACAGGACGGGGGAAACTATGGGCTTACCTGTTTTATGTGAAGCTGGAACTGATGTTGCCTGATTGCCTTATATGTTATTTACTTTAATGACAATCACATATTTTGAATATTTTCTGGAACGGAGATTAAACTCGACATTTTAGACTCTATGTTGTAGACAATCTGGCAAGATTGATGAAAAGAAAGCAAGAGAAGAAGACAAAGATATAACATACCTGGATGGCCTGGCCAGATGGATGGGGCGAGACAAGTACACTGAAATAGTCCTAGATTATGGTGATCATGTGAGATGGCGAAACATGACAGCCTACGCTTAACTGAACGGTACATGATGAAGATGTAGAAAAAATGTCAGATAAAACTAACATATTACTATAATAGTATTGACCGTCACTTGTAAAAGAACTAAGTGTCAATTTGTCACCAAGCGGTTACTGATTAATGTCATCGATTTCCAGTCCCCCTGAACGTGTCCTGGTGTGTTTACCTAGCCCAGGGATTTGTTCCGTTTGTTTATTTTGTTCGGTTATTTAAAAATCACGAGAGAACTTCTCGATTTGCAGCTTACGAACTGAATCCATAGATTTGTTTCGTACTATTAAATGCATTTTTAGTTCGCCCAGTGCCAAGAACGCCAATATATATCGACACCGTGCTGGTGTCTCAGGTGTCTCTTTAGTTGTCGTTTTGTCTGTGCGCTTTTTCACTGTCTCTTTTTGTTTTGAGTTTTTCCTATCAGTATATTCTTGAATGTTTAAATATGTTTTTAGACAACATGTGCGCTGCGAGGGTGCATGTTGCAAGAAAAATTTCTAACAACACCTTGAGGCATTAAAAATATCTAAAATTATGAAATCCATTCAAGTCTGCAGATATAACTAAAAGTAAATGTTCTGTTACATCAGTACTGTTGTATGGAGCGGAAACATGGAGAACAACTAAGGCAATTAAAATTACTAATAAACTACATTCATTAACTGCTACCTGCTCATCATAGAAGGAATTAAACGGTATGAAATAATCATGAATGTAGAGCTTTGGGAGAAAACTAAACAAGTTCCGGTAGACAAGAGGTGAAGAAAAGACGCTGGCGGTGGATAGGGCACACGTTGGGAAAAGATTAGAACAATATAAATAGAATATCTTTGCGCTTGAGCCAACAGGGGCATAGAAAAAAAAGGAACCCCAAAAAAAAAAAAAAAACACACACTCAAAGAAGGTAGGTAGAGAGTGAAGTTACAAAGATAGGGAGGACTCAGGGAAAGCAGTATGCGATAGCGAAGGATAGAACGACTTGGCGGGAGTTGGTTGAGGGCCTCTGCTCCATTTAAGGTTAGAAAGGCAGAAGAAGTATATGGTGTATTGTCGAGCTCTTTCCTAGATTTGTATAAAACGGGACAATGAGCGTTTTGTTTGAGCCGGGGAAGCCCCTAAACTCGGGACTATCCCGGTGAAAAAGCGACGTATGTTCCCTCTAGGTCGGCTCTGTGGCTAAGTCGATGCGAACGCTTCGTAAAGCCGGGATGCCGGGTTCGATCCCAGCATGCGCCTTGCGTTGGTTTCGACAGTGGTAATGGTATCAAGATAGCCGATCGCCTAGAAAGCAATGGCAAACTATTGGACGTAAATTTGCCTAGAAAAAGCACACAACAGTCAGGGGCTGTTATAGTTGGTTCTGCAACGTCCTGTAAAGGATACGCAACTAACCATTGGTCCCCCTAGCAATAGTCGAAACCAAACCTGCACAACAGTCAACTGACTCACGGAATGTAGATCTTTAAGGAGCTTATGAAAACCACTACATTCCTGGACAAATTGTAGCATTGATCTATCGAGATCAATCGCTGTTGTTGTTCGCAAATCAGAAGTGATGAGGACCACTCTTTCTTTCATTCGTCATGGTCGGTGAGTCCGGAGGTGACATAGACCAAAATGGACCCAGGAGAATCTAGGACAATGAGGGCAGGGAATAGTGATTGTACGTAAAGGGCCTGTGACACGAGTCTTTCCTAGCCTTCCTTCGCCGTTCAGCTTCCTGTTTCTAGATGCCTCGCAGGCCGCTGTTCCTCTTCGGATAGACGCTAGCAATGTTATTCATCTTGTGCAGCAACCTGTCCGGGGTCTAAATTGAACGATTTGAGTGATGCCCCTATCGTATCCTTGAAGCGTTTTCCCCCTCCTGCCCACAATGAGAGCGTCTACGTTCCTGTATCTCACCATGGCCATGGACGAGGTGGTCTAACCATCAAATCTGTAACTGAATCAGGATGGTACCGATGCTTCGTGATCGGCGTGTACATGGGACAGGAACTTTCATAATTCCGCAGTTTTTTTGTTTTAGAGTTGTTGTCGATACTTGTGGGAATTAGATAGGACTGGTATCGAGAAGTTGTGTGGTGGTTCTGTCGTTTTGTTATGTTTAGTTCCATCTGTTTGTCTATCTATCTATCTATCTATCTATCTATCTATCTATCTATCTATCTATCTATCTATCTATCTATCTATCTATCTATCTATCTATCTATCTATCTATCTATCTATCTATCTATCTATCTATCTATCTATCTATCTATCTATCTATCTATCTATCTATCTATCTATCTATCTATCTATCTATCTATCTATCTATCTATCTATCTATCTATCTATCTATCTATCTATCTATCTATCTATCTGTCTGTCTGTCTGTCTGTCTGTCTGTCTGTCTGTCTGTCTGTCTGTCTGTCTGTCTGTCTGTCTGTCTGTCTGTCTGTCTGTCTGTCTGTCTGTCTGTCTGTCTGTCTGTCTGTCTGTCTGTCTGTCTGTCTGTCTGTCTGTCTGTCTGTCTGTCTGTCTGTCTGTCTGTCTGTCTGTCTGTCTGTCTGTCTGTCTGTCTGTCTGTCTGTCCGTCTGTCTGTCTGTCTGTCTGTCTGTCTGTCTGTCTGTCGGTCTGTCTGTCTGTCTGTCTGTCCGTCTGTCTGTCTGTCTGTCTGTCTGTCTGTCTGTCTGTCTGTCTGTCTGTCTGTCTGTCTGTCTGTCTGTCTGTCTGTCTGTCTGTCTGTCTGCCTGCCTGCCTGCCTGCCTGCCTGCCTGCCTGCCTGCCTGCCTGCCTGCCTGCCTGCCTGCCTGCCTGCCTGCCTGCCTGCCTGCCTGTCTGTCTGTCTGTCTGTCTGTCTGTCTGTCTGTCTGTCTGTCTGTCTGTCTGTCTGTCTGTCTGTCTGTCTGTCGTAGGCATGGAAATCACAGACCATGGCGAGTGTGACTAGCTAGGCCCTCTAGTGTTGAAAAGTGTGTTCCCAAATTGAAGCATTATATTCTAGGACTTTGATACAGTAGCATGGTTTTAACGCTTTTCTTCCTAGAAACTAGTTTTTAACCTATCTGCAAACATTGTATCCTTTATCGGCATAACTAACAATATAGCAAGCAAACCTTTAAACACCCAGGACTTATTGAAGATACATTATCGCAAGTAGCTATCAGCATGTCCATTTCTGAAGGTCAGATTTCCCCTGAAAATACTTTAGCCCAACAATTTATAGCGATTGTGACACAATTGACCGGAAGGAAATCAATAAGCAATTTACTTAATTCAAAATCTCCTGACCCATCGTACATTGAACATTTTTATCCTTATTTTGTCTCTTATCTTTATTGAATAATTTCACAATTTATACCACGGTAATTCATTTACTTAAATAGCGTCCCTGATTATTAGTTCCCTGCTTGTGAGCTCCAACTTTTCGTTTCATTTAATTGCTCGCTCACGATTTTAATTATTTTATGCACTCTAACGTGCGCTCGAATATGAATGTAAAGTGTTGGCGGTGTTTTTATTCTGTGAATCTTTTGTCTGTTTGATTTTGCGTGACATCCACGTATTGCAATCACAGCTTTTGCGACCTCTACATTCTTCATCGCTGTAAAATGTGCTTTGTGTTATTAAATCTCTCTCTCTCTCTCTCTCTCTCTCTCTCTCTCTCTCTCTCTCTCTCTCTCTCTCTCTCTCTCTCTCTCTCTCTCTCTCTCTGTATCTGAGTATTCATATATTTGTGTCAGCCCGTGCATAAATTTATCTTTCTGTAGCGTGCCTATCTATCTATCTATCTATCTATCTATCTATCTATCTATCTATCTATCTATCTATCTATCTATCTATCTATCTATCTATCTATCTATCTATCTATCTATCTATCTATCTATCTAATCTATCTATCTATCTATCTATCTATCTATCTATCTATCTATCTATCTATCTATCTATCTATCTATCTATCTATCTATCTATCTATCTATCTATCTATCTATCTATCTATCTATCTATCTATCTATCTATCTATCTATCTATCTATCTATCTATCTATCTATCTATCTATCTATCTATCTATCTATCTATCTATCTATCTATCTATCTATCTATCTATCTATCTATCTATCTATCTATCTATCTATCTATCTATCTATCTATCTATCTATCTGTCTGTCTATCTATCTATCTATCTATCTATCTATCTATCTGTCTATCTGTCTATCTATCTCTATCTATCTATCTGTCTGTCTATCTGTCTGTCTGTCTATCTGTCTGTCTATCTATCTATCTATCTGTCTATCTGTCTATCTATCTGTCTGTCTGGTCTGTCTGTCTATCTGTCTGTCTATCTGTCTATCTATGTATCTGTCTGTCTGTCTATCTATCTATCTATATATCTATCTATCTATCTATCTATCTATCTATCTATCTATCTATCTATCTATCTATCTATCTATCTATCTATCTATCTATCTATCTATCTATCTATCTATCTATCTATCTATCTATCTATCTATCTATCTATCTATCTATCTATCTATCTATCTATCTATCTATCTATCTATCTATCTATCTATCTATCTATCTATCTATCTATCTATCTATCTATCTATCTATCTATCTATCTATCTATCTATCTATCTATCTGTCTGTCTGTCTGTCTGTCTATCTGTCTTTCTGTCTATCTGTCTGTCTGTCTATCTATCTGTCTGTCTGTCTGTTCTATCTATCTATCTGTCTGTCTGTCTGCCTGTCTGCCTGCCTGTCTGTCTGCCTGCCTGCCTGCCTGCCGTCTGCCTGTCCTGTCTGTCTGTCTGTCTGTCCGTCCGTCTGTCTGTCTGTCCGTCTGTCTGTTCCGTCCGTCCGTCCGTCCGTCCGTCCGTCCGTCCGTCCGTCCGTCCGTCCGTCCGTCCGTCCGTCCGTCCGTCCGTCCGCCCGCCCGCCCGTCCGTCCGTCCGTCCGTCCGTCTGCCCGCCTGCCGTCCGTCTGCCCGTCCATCTCCCGCATCCTTCTCCCTGGTGTGAGATGAATTTACAATGGAAGTCAAAGAAAATAATGGGAAAAGGAGGAAGAAAAAAAGGGATATGAAGAAAGAAAATGGAATGGAAATAGAAGAGGCGATGAATAAAGACAAAAGGCGAAAATAAGACAAGTTACGAGGAGACGACGGTAAAAGAGGAAAAGGAGAGTCGGAAGCCATAAAACGTTGATGGCTAAAATGAGGAGAGGAAAGAAAGAAGGTATCGACTGATGTGGCAATTTGAGGAGAAGAAAGAGGACTTAGGAGGATCACAATTGTTCTCTCACTCCCTTTTCTCACTTTCCTCTCCAAAGGAAGACACACCACACTGTCTACTGTCCAGGGCAGTTGAGGACAGAACTAGATAAACAAGTATAGATAAATTATTTATCGCAGGATAATGTTTGTCTGGGTCTTCGGTGGGTTGAGCCAAGGGCTTTATGGACTGCAGCCCACAGAACCTTCGCCAGCCAGGCAGTCTCCGGAGATTAACTCTTTCTGTCCCAGTCCATCGCTGTTGTAACTTAGTTGTACTAATAATAATAATAATAATAATAATAATATCAACAATAATAATAATCAGAGTCTAAGAGAATATAGGCAACTGCTGCCTGGGAGCAAAAAAGTTAAAGTAACAGTTAATAAGTGTGTCTAGTGTAACAGGCAGGACAGTGATATGTAAAATAACGATTGGGACAGATATATATGAAGGGACAGATAAAACAAAGATATAAAGACTAATGATTGGGGAAGAGGAATGTCAGGCAACAGTTAGGGCGGAGATGTGTAGAATAACGACCGGGACAGAGGTATTCTTCTAAAGTCCACAACCTTCTGCCTTGTGTACTTTTAATCAACTCTGATACAGATGATCCTCCATGTCATGATGTCAAACTGTCCAGCATTGTAGTGAGTCATTTTCTCCTCATTAATTTATGCCCGATAGATGACGTCAGTAATAGATGTAAGACGAATGTTTTGACTGGTTGAGATAACACGAGATTTATGTCTTGAGTTTCATGAGAGACATCTGAAAGTCAGGTTTTATGTGAAACATGATTGTTCACAGGATCTGTGTGAAATGTGAATTATCACGGGCCAGACACGACTTTCAACAGTGGGAAATTCGTGAGAATGAATCCAGAATATTCTAGAATAGGATAGATCAGAGGGCTATATAATAGCGAGGAAAAGGTTTGTGGGCAGTCTCGTTTTGGACCTAGGAACAGTGTGCATGGACAGCAGTGGATGATGTGTGGATTCAGCAGAGATTTTTTTGTGAGTGAATTTGTTCCGGTCCAACTTGGCGAAAAAAAAGCTGGCCAGTAATATGTCTGCGGGTCGTCTGAGTTTGTCGGTCAGGACAGCGGCTGTGTTTCGTTCAAGATGGTAGTGTGATTGTGATTTCTGCTTGAAGGTAATAGTTGACACTTGCATTATAATGTGTGCCTGGACAGTTGTCTAGTTCATGTGCCGGCAGTGTAAGCCGCTAGTGGAAGATTAAAGTACTGGAACAGTAGCGTGTTGTTTTCCAGTCGTCCTTTTTTCTGCTCGTCGAGTGATGTCGGTTTGTGAGATGGCAGCGTGCATGCGATGAGGCGAGCCAGTAGAAGATAAAAGAGAATCATCGCAAGATGGGAGCTCGTCCAAACATTTGAGGATAGGAAAGTTGTTTCGTACAGAAATCTGAGACATCGAAAGGTGTTTAGTTATCAACCTGACGTCAGGTAGTACCAGTTCAACATACGAACGTAAGCGGGGAAGATCGATGGCGAAATAACAACAACCCATATTCGATAGTTCACAGATTGAACAACGTTCGGACAAATTCCAGGCTTTGAATACTGATAGACAAGTCCACGTTTTAAGTTTCGACCAAGTAATCAACAATCAACTAAGATGCGAAGGAAAGATTGCAGACAGTGACGGTGTCAAAGAGCATTCATTGATTGTAGCGAAGGAATACAACCGTAAGTCTACACAGAGATGATGTGAGACTAGGGCTGCCCCTCTGCAAAACTTCCGAAGCCTTGTTGTTTGATCAAATTTTGCTGCCGACTAAAGTGTGGTAAAGTGTAGTGGGAAATCTACACTGAACAACACAGAGAAGCGTCGACACCAGATCCTGTTTTTCGGATCTGTTTTTCAAAACATAGAAAGACAGTGAAACACCGGGTAGAGTGTTAACTGTACAGAAATCAAAAAGAACCACAGCTCTGACACTGGGTATTTGTGTCGCAGCTCTACATTTTCAGTCGTGGCAAACCAGTTAATAGGAAAACTGCAGTATGACAAGTCTACAAAACCTCAAGATCAGCACTCATTAATGTCTCGTGATCAATGATGCTTCAAGTTCATCGTGTAATCGCACATATCACAAGAAAGCGATAACAATAAAGCTTTCCTACGCCCTAAACACATTCAGTCGACAGGAAAAGAATCAAATTGGTCGGTGCAAATCTAAGTATTGATTGAAGTGTGTAGCAGTAGCTAGCAGTGAACTATTTGTCTACAATTAACAATGTACTATTGAAGTGTGTAGCTAGCAGTGAACTATTTTAGTGTCTACAATTAACAATGTACTATTGAAGTGTGTAGCTAGCAATTGAACTACTCAATGATAAATATCCAGCTTATGAAACCGATAGTACAGTGAACAGTACCACAAACAGTATACAGTTTCTGTAATAAATACTTCAGTGAACAATTCCTTAATTAGTGTGCATTCAATGCCGAAATTACTAGTGTGAGCAGATAAACTGTGCGGTCTTAATTAGTTTCAGTGCCCAGTTCATGAAATTATTACTATTGTGTTAATTTCAATTAACCATATCAAATTATCATTTCTTTAGTATTTAAAAGTAGCAGTAGCATATTCAACAGACAAGCTTCAACGAAACAACCTTCAAGAAAGCAACAGCCATCGCAGAATCAGCTTCAGGTCAACTTCAGGACAGTCAACTAGATCAGCACAACAATATACATTGATTATTAATTTTATTTTTGATTTATTTTTCTGGTGATTCAGTTATTTATTATAATTATCAATATTATTTATTTATAAATTACATTGGTGCAGTCATTGACATTTATTTTATTTATTTATAATTTACATTGGTGCATTCATTGACATTTATTTTATTTATTTATAATTTACATTGGTGCATTCATTGACATTTATTTTATTTATTTATAATTTACATTGGTGCATTCATTGACATTTATTTTATTTATTTATAATTTACATTGGTGCATTCATTGACATTTATTTTATTATATCGGTGCATTCATTGACATCTACTTTATTTTTAATATTGTTACATTGGTGTTTTTGATATTATTTTGTATTTTCCTACTATTCTTTACATTATTTCTTTTTATTTATAAATATTGGCAAATTGTATTGAAATTCTATATTTTGTTTATTTCTTCATTTACAAAGTTGTGGGTGTTATATTACACGGAAGTTCAGTACCACCATCATCAGGAAGTGCCATAATTACTCCCAGTAATGTATATGTCACAGAAACTTAACCAAACTCAACAAAAATACAATACATTTGAACGAGAAGCGTTGGCACTAGTTATTAGTCTAAAAAAGTTTCAGAAGTTTCTTTTGGGAAAAGAATTCACTATTTTAACAGATAACTTGGGGTTGACAAAATTATTAACAATTGATGCCAATAGCAATCCAAGGGTATATAGATGGGCATTGTTGATATCACAATTCAAATTTAACATTGAACACATCAAAGGAACAGACAATCATTTACCAGATATCATGTCACGTTTGTAGAACATGTTACAACTGCTATTACAACTTGTATTAACTGAAATCATTTTATGCAAGGGTATGCATTGTATTATTGTATGAATGTATTATATGAATTTACAACTTGGAAAATGTATGTTTTGATTGGAATGGGTATAATATAGTAAACAATGAAAGGGAGACAACATTCAGGATTAAAATACACCTCACCAGAAAATGTTACATTTACTAGTATACTAAATTGAATTGGTGTAGCATTTAATTTGAATATGTGTGTTAATGAGACATGTTGTGGTTTCTGAAGACAAGGTAATTAACTACATCTTGTACCTTACATAGTTGGGAACAAAACCATACATTGCTGATTTAGCCATTGTTGAGGGCTTTCATGAATGGGAATAGCGAGGGTGGGACTTCATGGGGTCACACTTCGGTTTTAGAGCCAAGATTTTGGACTTCCGCACCGATCGGGGGGTGCCAGGAGAGGGGTTCGGTTGTAGACCGACTTTAGAACTGGGTGGGGATACCTATGGAGCCAGATTATTGGTCTTCCGCACTAAAAGGGGAGTGCCTGGGGTGAGGATCCCATTAAGGTATTCACAGTCGTGCAAAGACCCAACAGATGGCATTTTAGAGTGTTTGAATTGTTAACCTAATGAGGTAAAGGGAACTTGGTTGGAAATGAACTTGTCGAAAATGATTCACTACAAAGGTCTAGAATCACAATGTTCAGTGAAATGTTCACAACCTGATTAATTGAAAATGTAAAACATTTTTTTGGGGTGGGGGAGAATGTAGTGAGTCATTTTCTCCTCATTAATTTATGCCCGATAGATGACGTCAGTAATAGATGTAAGACGAATGTTTTTGACTGGTTGAGATAACACGAGATTTATGTCTTGAGTTTCATGAGAGACATCTGAAAGTCAGGTTTTATGTGAAACATGATTGTTCACAGGATCTGTGTGAAATGTGAATTATCACGGGCCAGACACGACTTTCAACAGTGGGAAATTCGTGAGAATGAATCCAGAATATTCTAGAATAGGATAGATCAGAGGGCTATATAATAGCGAGGAAAAGGTTTGTGGGCAGTCTCGTTTTGGACCTAGGAACAGTGTGCATGGACAGCGGTGGATGATGTGTGGATTCAGCAGATGTTTTTGTGAGTGAATTTGTTCCGGTCCAACTTGGCGAAAAAAGCTGGCCAGTAATATGTCTGCGGGTCGTCTGAGTTTGTCGGTCAGGACAGCGGCTGTGTTTCGTTCAAGATGGTAGTGTGATTGTGATTTCTGCTTGAAGGTAATAGTTGACACTTGCATTATAATGTGTGCCTGGACAGTTGTCTAGTTCATGTGCCGGCAGTGTAAGCCGCTAGTGGAAGATTAAAGTACTGGAACAGTAGCGTGTTGTTTTCCAGTCGTCCTTTTTTCTGCTCGTCGAGTGATGTCGGTTTGTGAGATGGCAGCGTGCATGCGATGAGGCGAGCCAGTAGAAGATAAAAGAGAATCATCGCAAGCATCTTTTCTGTCGGTCTCCCTCCGCCTCTCTTTCCCTCCAACTTTCCTTCTGTCACGACGTACTCCAGTTTTCTCCTTCTCGTCACATGACGGGGGAAAAAAAAAGGGGGGGGGGGTGTAAAGTGATGTAATTTAAAGTTAAAAGATAAAGTGTATAAACTGCAGATTGTACTTATTGTTCATAATCCTCAATTTACTTTAATTTTTATTTATATTTTTCGGAAGCAGATGCGTTACTCTTATGAAGTGCACATAGGGCCCACAGAGCACAGGCTGGAAACCGCTGATATCACATATACTGATGCCGGCGAAGAGTGCAAAAACGCATTGTTTCCGGATCAAACTTTTTTAGTTGTGCGTGTTTAAGGTCACAGTTATGTCTGTCATCACGGCTCTGTGTGGTTTGGAAGTTAGTGAATGTGTTTAACAATGTCATATTCATGGAGTTCTAGGGTCTGATTCCCACAGCGCACGGATTATGTTACAAAAATACAGCTTTGATGGTGTTCCGTCGACGTTAAGAGAGTCGCACCGGCAAAGAGAGCCTCGCCAAGAAACATTCTCAAAGACAGTACGGGCACTGGGCTAACCTTCATTGTGAAGCGGCAGTCTTTATATTTGTCAACATCTTTACCAGTGTGTTTGTAAACAGTAGACATAAATCTAGATGTTCATAAAGTATATAAGGGACCCGTTTACACGTCTTCAGGCGTATTGGGCATATAGGGATAGACCTATATTTTAATAGACCCATAGGCACTCGATAAGTGATATCGTCAACATCACACCGGCCACCTTTACTTCCTATGACTTTACCTAGTATCCATTTAAAGTTGGGTCGACCTGGGAGCCAAGGTCATTTTTGAAAAAAAAAAAAAAAAAATCCAGCTGTGTCAGGAAACAAACTCAGATGGGTTGTTTATTTTTTTTTTTTATTATTTTTTTTTTTAACCCCAAACATGGGGAATCCCGGACTTCCACAGAAAGTCCAATTATTATAGGGGTGTTACAACACTCAACAATCAAGGGAGGGGCGAAACGGATATACAGTCAGCCAGTTACCTGCACCATCTGAAATGGAACTCTTCGCTTGCTACTGAAAATGGGGACGGAGTGCTTATGGAAGTATCCCAAGTGCTGTAATGTCGATTATTAATTCAACATTCAACATTCGGGTGTTACCATTTGAAATTAACACCGTAAAATATTGGAATTTCCGGAGCACTCGGAGATTCGCCGTGTTTTCGGATGAATAAAAAATAATAATAAAGAACCTAGAAATGTATATAGCTGTTTATTTGTTGAACTTGTTGTCACAAAATTAACGTTTTCAGCCGAAGCTTCTGATTCTCATAATGAGCTGTTAATTCTACACACGGCAATCCTGGAAGAGAAAGATGACCTATCTGACCCCGTTGCCTGGTTAGGTAGAAATTTTTAGGTCACTGTTTGAGGTTACTGAAAATAATATAACCTAACATAAACACGTCGGCTTTGTGGCTAAGTCGATGCGAACGCTTCGTAATGCCAGGGTGCCGGGTTCGATCTCAGCTGCGGGCCATGCGCTTAGCGTTGGTTTCGGCAGTAGTATCAGGGGGCCGACCGTCCAATAAGCAATGGCAAACTACTGGACGTAAATTTGCCTAGAGAAACCACACAACAGCCAGGGGCTGCTGGGGTTGGTTCTGCAACGTCCTGTAAAGGATACGCAACTAACTTTTTAAGTATAAACACACAGAGACAGTGGTCTTAGCAACGTTATGCTGTCAATATCAAACAGGGACACTGTCTTCTGAAGACAGAAGGGAAATAGTCACGACAGAAATGAAATGTCGAATTAGGAAGGATGATATCAGGAGGGAAAATCGGCACAGAACCAATAGAGAACTGTATCAAATGGTTTGGCCATGTAACAAGATTGGCATCAGCCAGGGCAGCACGAGAGCAGTGTTATACAGATACAGCGGTAACAGAACCACGCAGAAGATGGACCGCAGAAATGTAAGAAGTTGAGAAGGTTTTGAACAACGGATCAACATCATGGCACACGGGTAGTAACCCATAAGTGCTACGTTCTTCTTCTAACTCAAGTCTGAGTCCGTAGAAGCTCAGCACAGTGCACAGGCTCTGTAGCACCGGCGAGGATCCTGAAATACTTTAGGTAAATTTTAAACTCTAAAGTTTTCCCGGGCAAAATCTTTTCGATTTCCAGCTGCCAGGGGATTTTTTTTTTACGTACGCAACAATGCACACGGGCGCCCTATCTGACTACCCAGAGACCAGTAGAGAATTACTAGAAGTCCAAGTCCACGTGGAAAAATCCCAGCCCTTACCGGGGATTGAACCCGGAACCGCCTCCGTGTGGGTTCCGGGGCCCCATTGTGGGGAAAACAAGAATAGACCCACTGCCTCCCCAAAAGCATGTTGTAAGAGTCGACTAATTGGGGTGCTTCCTTTGAAGTCGGAGTGCATCTGCCCGAGAGGCAAGGAACCAACAGTCTGTATTCAAGCGAATGAGATCTGTAAAACTGATGCACACGCAACACTCAGGTTCTGGAGCAGGACTGCAGTTCAGTAGTGGACGAGCAACCAGAACTTTCCACCAGAGTGTACAGCTGGTGAACGCGAAGAAGAAGAAGAAGAACCCGGAACCTCTATCACTTTAGGCGGACACCATGACTTGAGACCATGCAGCCCCTAAAAGTATAAGAGACATTGAAAAGTACTATATACAAAGCCAACAAAATAGCTTCGACGCTCTGAGGCAGCACTACAGGGGTAGAGAAGAGGTTTCGCAACGTCCTGTAAAGGATACGTAACTCACGATTTCTTAAACTGACACTTTCCAATAAAATTACTTCCCTTGTCTGCTTTTTTTTTTTTTTTTAAACGAGAGATCTGTGCCATTGAAACTGCGGCATATACTATAAGAATACTTGGTATAGCCGTTAGGATGAACTAAATATGACCTCATTATGAGGTTAAACAAGCTCTCTTGGATTTTTTCTCCTGAATTGTCATCCAGCCTGAACTGAACTGAATTTCTACCCCACCAGGACATCACACAAGCGATAAACACCCGATGACACAAAGTGCCACCATGTGGATGAGGATCGCCGTGGAGAGGTCCCAGAAACCGCGTTCAGACATTTGGCCATATATATGGCCTGCCTATATTGCGGCCCCTGGCAAAAGCCAGAGTGGGGCTTCAAATAACAAAAAATTACGTCCTAAAAAGGACGTAATGGTTGATCTATCTAAATCATCCAGCCTGGTATTGTCTGTCGTCTATTGACGAATTTTACAAAGTAGCTGTTTAAAACACAAAACTAACAAATATGTCAGACACAAAATTAAGCAAATTTTCATGATTTCAGGATCCTCTTTTAGCAGTGTTGAAATGTCACAAGCTATTTTTTGAAATGCTTATTTTTTTTTTTTTTTAATATTTTTTGCAAAGATTACACTTCATAGAACAGAAGAAATGAAATGTGACGGAGGGGTTAGAAGAAAAAAAAGGCAAAGAAAAACACGTAATGACAACATCAAGAAATGGACAGGACTAAATTATAATACACTTGTTCAACCAGTGGAAGACGGAGACAGAGGGTTGGTTGTGTCTGCTAGGGTTTCCATCAATACACCTCCAAGACTCTTTACGGGTCAAGGGTTTTGTTTGTATATAACTGCTGAAAGAAGAAAAACCACCAGTCAGATAGGAATAAGCCACCGTTCAGATAGTAAGAAACCACCAGTCAGATAGGAAGAAACCACCAGTCAGATAGGAAGAAGCCCCCAGTCAGGTAGTAAGAAACCACCAGTCAGATAGGAAGAAGCCACCAGTCAGATAGGAAGAAACCACCAGAGATGGAGATCATTTGCAGCCAACTTTCGTTGTGGAGGTGACCCTGCCCTGGTTGATAAAGACAAGTTGGAAATAATCTCAGTGTTGATATTGACATTTCTCTACTTGTAAACTCCACAGACTGAGTAGCTGCAAGAGAAGTAATCTGTGCTCAACATGGCCGACACGGGAGGAGCCGGCGAACCCATGCTGGATGTTGATAAAAAGGACAGGAGTTCAGGGGTCAAGTTCACTGACAGAACTGGACCTGGGGGAGCATGCATGTCTTGTCTGTCTGAAGTAAGTTTTTTTTTTTTAAATTTATTAAATGTTTGTGGTGTCATTGCTTTTTTTTCTGTGCCTACAGTTGTTTTTATCCGCCTATCAAGATTAGGCATTCCATATTACAGTGGTACCTTGGTATACGCCCTTAATCGGTTCTAGATCCTTGGATGTATACCAGACAGGATGAATACCAAACAGGACCTATATTAAACAGGGTGCCTTTCAAGATCAGGAAGATGGTATATTCATTCA
This sequence comes from Candidula unifasciata, assembly GCA_905116865.2. NCBI lineage: Eukaryota > Metazoa > Mollusca > Gastropoda > Stylommatophora > Geomitridae > Candidula > Candidula unifasciata. The sequence goes on from CAJHNH020003048.1 coordinate 41,660, forward strand.
TTCTCGATCTGACGGCAGCCTTTACAATGCTCGCAGGCTGAAGGGAAAAACCAGGATAACAAAAGTACTTATCAGAAAGCTGCTATTTGCAGATGATGCTGCACCCACTCAGAAGAGGAGCTGCAATGTTTACTATCTGCCTTTGCTAATGCATGATGTGAATTTGGACTAACAGTCAGCAAAAAGAAGACAAAGGTTATGGTGCAAGGTGTCAATGACAGACCTACAGTCTACATTGACGGTGAAGAACTTGAGACAGTAGAACATTTTACCTATCTGGGTTCCACAGTAAATAAAAATTATTGCTGGACCAAGAAATCAACATCAGGATAGGTAAGGCAGCAACAACAATGAGCAAATTGACAAAGAGAGTTTGGGAGAACAGAAAGCTCACAATTAAAACAAAAACACTTGTCTATCAAGCTTGTGTTCTCAGCACTCTGCTTTATGGCAGTGAATCTTGGTCAACCTATTCGCACCAGGAGAAATGGCTAAATATATTTCACATGCGATGCCTAAGAAGAATACTTGGCATTAAGTGGCAGGACAAAATCACAAACACTGAGGTACTGGAAAAAGCAGGTACTACAGCAGTCTTTTGCATGCTCAATCCTTTATGGTGAATTAAGGACAGAAATAAGATGTCGAGGCTGACCTCTACTATGGTATAAAGATGTGTGCAAGCGAAACATGAATGATACAGGTATTGAGGTGGGCTCATGGGAACAAAAATGCCATGGACCATTTTGAGTGGAAAAGGCATTTAGGAAGGGAATGAGAGTAAAGAAAGAAATGATTGCAGAAAGGATGAGAGCTGAGCATCTGAAAAAAAAAAAAAAAAAAAGATTAAACACAAATGTTGACAACAATGGTCCTGAAATCCCATGTTGTCGTTGTGGAAGACTTTTCTTGACACAGGCGGGTCTTGCTAGTCACAGTCAATAATCGCCATGGCTGTGAGTCTCATGCCTCCTCATACCGCAATTTAACACTATCGTCTGGAAAGACAGAAAGATGCCAATCAGTCATCATCATACTAAACGAATTTTCCCATAAGAAATAAAGGGAGAATGATTAATCTGTTCCCATGCAGAAAGTCTTATTGTTATCGGCATCTTATACGTTTATAGGTTCTATAATTCTTTGATTATAGCAAGCGATTTGATTATGTCCAAGATCAGAAATTGTGGAGAAATATGAGAAGTGTGGGGTCTCCAGCACATTTGGGGCCTTTCATTGAAAAATGTATATCATGAACAGCAAGCAGCCATCAGAGCAGCTGGAGAAATATTGGATTGGTTCGAAGGCCAAAAAGGAGTGAGGCAGGGGTGTATTCTGTCACCATACCTGATCAATACAACTGCATGAAAACATAATGAGAAATGTCAAAAATGACCAAACCTAAGATAGTTATGACCCACTCATAATTGGTGGCAACCCTATTAAAATGTTTGTAACATGCATCTTCCCTAAGCAATATACAGATGTGAGTTTTGGATTATCTCCCAGTTCTTAAGAAAGAAAATAGGGGCTTTTGAGCTGAAATTCTATAGAAAGATTCTGAGAATACTATGGGCAAAGAAGAGAAGCAACTACTGACATTTCAAAAGATCTCAGCATAAAAGAAGATTGGCTAATAAACAGCATCTTGTCTTGGAAGCTGAAATACTTTGGTCATATCAAGCACCATGACAGAGTGGACAAAATAGTAGCAGAAGGCATGATTCCAGGAAGGAGGGGCAGGGCCTGACCAACATGATAATGGGCACAGGATATAAGTGACTCCTTGAGTATGAAAGGGCACGAGGCGGGAGAGCTGGTGAGAGACCGAGTTTCTTTCAAGCAGACCGTGATGAGAGCGACTTTCTGCAAAGGACCTGCTACATGATAGTGAGGTTCTATAAAACAATTTAAATACTGCTTAATTCTAAAAACAATGGAAAGGTTAATTACAAAAATGCTTAAGCAGTTAGATGAAAGAAATGACAGTTTAACCTCTTTTTACCTTGCTGAGTAGTCCAGTGCTTTCTAGGATAGAGCTGACAAGGGAGCAAGTGGAGAAAAAGAAACCTTTAGGAATCAGAAATTCTGGTGTATTTTCTTATTCTTCTGTTTTTAATGTGTTTTTTCCCTACTTGGACTTGGTTAAGTCTGTCAGGTTTGACTTTTACTCCAAAAGAAAATATGTTCAAAGAACTTTTCTTCTGCTTTCTCGTCGGGAAGTTTCGCAAATGGGGACTTTGTCTGGTCAATCCAAAAACAATGCCGTTGAGGCTTGTTGGGGTTAAAATGTCTTCACATCCATCCTTTCGGCAAATATTTCCTTGGTTAACGAGAGAGGTAAACAGTGGCAGTGCATAATGTCATAACTCATTTTGACTTATAAACATTTTAGCACGCCAGTCATATTCCAAAGAAAACAAATTTTTTGCATCTAAACAGGATGTATATCAAGTTGGATATATACCATAGTGGGCGCAAACCAAGGTATCACAGTATGTTAAAAATTACTTTGGTTGTGGAACATGTCCCATGACTTTACTTACAACACTGGATAAGATAAAAAATGAAATAATTTTGTTTGTTAAGTATATATATCCCTCAAAGGTAGAAGAGTAGCGACTAAGTAAGTAGGTAAGTATAAATAAAACACTGACTGGACATGAGATACCACTGACATAACATGTTGGATCAGACCTTTCCATCTTTCCAGACAATAACGTTCCACTATGCTTCAGGCCTTTTGGGCATATAGGGCTAAGCCTATATTTTATAGACCACTTGCCACTTGGTGTTTACTTCCCAGGACTCTACCTGGTACCTATTTTAGGCTGGGTTGACCAGAGAGCAAAGGTCATTTGAAAAAAAAAATGTCTGACCTACAGGACCCGAACCCACGACCTTCCGATCTGCAGTCAAGCATCAAGCCGCTACACCACAGCAGCTCCACTGTGCTAAAGGGAGGCTTGAAAATCACGGCTCATAACAATGGAGAGTGTGACTAGCAATACCCGCTCTGTTAAAAAGACATCCACATTTCCCCATTTATGTACTGGGAACACAAAGGTTCTGTCGTCCAGCTACTTAAATTAGTGTTTGGTGTGGCACTATGAGCTGTGGATTTTATGCAGGTTTTTTGTGTGTGGTCTGTTGTGCCCACGAAGTGTGGGATAATTAGTATTGGCACATCTGACAGCTTCCTTATGCAGTTTTACTGTGCAAGCTTCAAGACTTTATCAGGACCAACAAGTTTTTCACTATTTTTCTAACCATGAGGAACGGCAAAGGATATTTGTTGTGATTTCCAGAAGCACATAAACAGAGGAGGTATGGGGCATGCTATCTGCAGTGATGTTGAAACCTCGTCAAACGACCAGGCCATCGGTGTTAACTGTGTAGCAATAAAGTAAAGTAAAGATCCCTTTTCATTACTTTAGGCACATCGCGCATATGGGAAGATCATCCATATTTTTACAGACCAATCGGCACTAGGCAGGTAATGTGGTCAGCATTATGCCGGCCATCTTTACTTCCCCCGGATATACATCATGGTACCCATTTTAGGCTGGATCAACCTGCGATGCCCCATGCCATGATAAAAGTCAGCGCAGCCAGGTATGTTGGAATTACGAGTCGGACTAGCAATGCCTAAGCCACGGACACCACTATGTAGCACTGCCCCTGACAAAATATAGCAAAATATAGGCAATAACGAGCCGCATTAGCGCAGTCGATAGGAGGCTCGCTTTCAAATCCAGCTGCGACTTGCTGCAGCCACGGTCGGTGTTGGAAACCAGGCGGTTCCCGGGGTTTATCCAGCCTCTAGGAAATTGGTACCAGAATTGACACTCTGGGGTGAATGGAGGAACGTTGCTGTTGCTACAGAGTTACGTGCGCACAGTGACACAGGCGGACAGTTTCTTATCAGCTGTTCGTACTAGTGGCAGAGCACTTAAGTGTGCACCGTGTGCAATGCTTCACATCTCCCGACTTTACTAACCCCCCCCCCACAAATAACATATTGCCGGTTTCTCCATCTAACAGACTCCAGGCTGGTGCAGAAAGAACCTTCTTCTGGTGCTAACAGTGGTGGGAGTGGTTCTTGGGATATTCTTAGGGTTTTGCCTTCGACCAGCTGAACTCTCCGGAGATGCAATCATGCTTGTGTCCTTCCCTGGCGATCTACTGATGAGCATGCTAAAGATGCTGATTGTTCCTCTCATCATAAGCAGCATGATTACAGGTGAGTGCCACAGTATTTTATTTCTGTCTTTCATCTCCCAGTGAAGCATGAGCTTTCAACCAGCTCATGGCAAGTCATTTAGGAGACCACACCAGCCAGCAACTTCCAGCTGGTTTATAAAAATATAGATCTAGGACTTTATGCCGGATGTGCCTGTGACATGAAAAAGATTTATCACACATTTTTACCTGGAGAGACTGACTCAGTGGTAAGTGAGCTTTGGATCTCGACAATAATCACTATGTAGACATGTGGACTATTAATCAGCCCTCCACAACCAAATACCATCAGAGAAGATTAAAGGTGAGATGATTGTCTTCATTTCTTCAGGTTTTATCAAACACACCTCAGACTCCACAGAGTAACCAAGTTCAGGAAGTGAGCATTACACAGATTCGATGAACATTGCAGATTATAGTTTACAGTCGGAAAGGATAGAAAGCATCATCTCCATCCTCTGAAACTGCCCACCTGGGCATGCAGGAGTAAAGGTAATAAAAGAGCTGACCAGCTGGCAAGTCATGCACCCATGCAAACAGAAAAAAACATGGATAGAGCTGATATCATCAACCCTGTATGGACTAGGTTGGGGGAAATTGATGAATCGCTGATGCTAACATGGCTGTGTGACTTGGGAGTAAAGCTTGCTGACGCAAGTCTATGCTGTCTTGCTTCTCCTGGGAACAATCAATAGAGGTGCCTTGGAGTGGCTGCTGAATAGGATAACTGAACATGCTTAATGCCTAATGGGTGGTGACGTTTATTGTGATAACATAACATCACATGACATTGATTAGTGAGGATTATCATTACAGCACTCCAGACATGTCCATAGGTGCTCGGATCTCTTCCTTAAAAGCTCCACAAGCATAACACGACTGATGACTTCTGTTCTGTGTTGATTAATTAGCCATCTTGCCCATCTTAGTGAAATTGTCATTTCTTGCAGCTTCAAGTCTAAGTCTTAGTCGAGATTTCACTTTCACTGCAATCTGGTCACCCCCATACTTGCAGCTCCATGTTGCGCCCCCATATCCATCAATCTAGATACTGAATCATACTCTTTGCTGTATTTGTCTTCACGATATGCGCTGCTCATGGCATTGATAATGTCAATTCTGTCCAGTACAGGACCAACCTTTCCTGCCTCAGTGTCTGCAAAATAATCTGCTTGAACACCCGCATAACCGCATAACAAAGATAAAGGTTAGTCCAACCATATGCACAGTGCTTAGTGACCCAATCCATTCTAGCCTGACGAATCAGGCCTGAATTTTCGTAAGCATATTCATTGAGTCAGCAAAATGTGTCAACTCTTGAGCAATCAGCATTCTAGTGCCCTTTTTACAGCTGTCGTTCCTATTGTAAGGCTGCTAGTTGTAACAGCAAAGGCACCACTCATCTCCATGAAGGTTTTCACTCTTGAGCTCAGTGTGAATGCCCACGCACTTTGCTTGCCCCGAGCTACTGATCTGTCCATGTAGACTACAGCATCACTTTCATCTGTGTTTTCATCAATCACAGTTTTGACTACCGTGTCTACTATGCCAGAGATCTGCTGTCTGCAGCTTCTGTCAAGTATGATATGGACTGTAATTTTAAGCAGCAGGCGTGGGTATCAAAATCAAATAATACTGAATTAAAAATAAACCCACGATCTTTATTCCATAAGGAAAATGACCAGACCACTTTGCTTTAATGACCTTTATTTTAATTCATATTCATACCACGGCACACAGGTGTGCAAGGAAGTGAACAAGATGATAGGCCTCTATGTAAAGCTACTATGGTGGGCAGACGTGCCATGGACCATGCTGATATACTGAATGCTCTACGAGAAGTGAGACATGACAACCAAGTGACAACTGTGAATTTGCAACCGTGAACAGACTGCATTTTAAAGGTGTGTGGCCAGGCAAGAGTGATATACAGAGGGTCAAAGAAAAATTAGAAATGACCACAGACTTGTGTTTTCAGCCGCTACACGCTGCACGATTTACTGAGGATGGGATCCAAGTATTTACAGGCTAAATGGTTTCATATGCAGTGATGAAAATGTTTTGAACCCTTATTACATTGAGGTTCCATCACTGAAGAATTTAAATAAATAAGGAAATAAAAGATGAAATATTTTATAATAAATATTTTTTTTTTTTTTTAAAACAGGTCTGGCTTCTCTTGATCCAAAAAACTCAGGACGTATGGGATTACGTGCTATCGTTTACTACCTGGCAACCACATTTGTAGCCATCATTCTTGGTATCATTCTTGTCCTGGCCATCCACCCAGGTCAACGTGACGATGGCATCAGACTACGGAGCAAAGAAGAGAAGCATCCCCCTACGTCGTTAGATGCTTTTCTTGACCTTCTGAGGTAACTCTGATTCAACGTTTTTTTGTTTCCCTTTGATCATATAAGTGTGACAGCTAAAATTTAAGGAGAGGACCGACTTGATTCCATTGAGTTATCCCAGACTGCTTCGTCTTGCTCCACAGAGTGGCTAGCCACCTACCTAAGGTGTTGCAAAAAGCGCAAATTCTGAGGCTGCAGCAAAGATTACCAGGGATCTGTTGAAAAAATGCACTTATGAAGTGAATTACTCTGTCCACTCTGAATACATGATGTTTAGAGTGTGAGCAGAGTGGCTTGACTACTGGATTGACTACTTATTTTGTACATATGATACTGGTCCACCATTTTCATAGACATGCTTTCACTTAATGGATCATATTGTCAGTATCACACTGACCACCTTTACTCCCCCTGACATCTCCTAGTATAAATTTTAGTCCAGGCTGAGATGGAGAGAAGCTGCCCTGGTGTAGTGGTTAGATACTCATCTGTGGATCTGAAAGTCGTGGATTAGAATCCAAACGCTACCTGATTTTTTAATATATTATTTTTTTTTTAATGTAGGAATTACTTCGGCCTTGAAGGGTAAAATGGGAGGCTGCTTTGTAGCGACCGCCTCAAGTGTTAAAAGTTCCAGGTTCAATCCCCAGTAAGGGCTGGGATTTTTTCATGTGGACTTGGACTTCTAGTAAATCCCCCTGGTCTCTGGGTAGTGAGATCAGACGCCCGTGTGCATTGTTGCGCACTTAAAGAATCCCTTGGCAGTTGTAAATCGAAAAGAGTAGCCTGGGCAAAATTTGGAGCTAAAAATCTACCCAAAATATTTTAGGATACTCGCTGGTGCTACAGAGCCTGTGCACTGTGCTGAGCTTCTTAGGACTCAGAAGAAGAATGGAGCACTTATGGGTTACTACCCATGTGTTATGATGTTGATCCATTATTCAAACCTTCAAACCTTGGGTAAAATCCTAGGATGTAAAGTCGGCCAGCATGATGCTGACCTCATAACTGACCACAACACTTATGACATCACATATCACATTACTGACCACAACACTGACCACATCACTGACCACAACACTGACCACATCACTGACCACATCACTGACCACAACACTGATGACATCACTGATGACATAACTGACCACATCACTTACCACAACACCGATGACATCACTGACCACAACACTGACATCATCACTGACCACAACACTGATGACATCACTGATGACATGACTGACCACATAACCGACCACATCACTGACCAAGTGGCGAATGGTCTATAAAGAGTACGCCTAGCCCTAAATGTCTAATATTCCTGAAGGGTGGAAAAGGCTCCTTTACTTTTGAGAGGAAGGTTTATCCTCATCACATGCCTTGATGACTGGTATGTGCGATCATGCCTCTCCAAAAACTACAATCATCACATGCCTTGATGACTGGTATGTGCGATCATGGCTCTCCACAAACTACAAACATCACATGCCTTGATGACTGGTATGTGCGATCATGGCTCTCCACAAACTACAAACATCACATGCCTTGATGACTGGTATGTGCGATCATGCCTCTCCACAAACTACAATCATCACATGCCTTGATGACTGGTATGTGCGATCATGGCTCTCCACAAACTACAAACATCACATGCCTTGATGACTGGTATGTGCGATCATGGCTCTCCACAAACTACAATCATCTCATGCCTTGATGACTGGTATGTGCGATCATGGCTCTCCACAAACTACAAACATCACATGCCTTGATGACTGGTATGTGCGATCATGGCTCTCCACAAACTACAATCATCTCATACCTTGATGACTGGTATGTGCGATCATGGCTCTCCACAAACTACATTATCTCATGCCTTGATGACTGGTATGTGCGATCATGGCTCTCCACAAACTACAATCATAACATGCCTTGATGACTGGTATGTGCGATCATGCCTCTCCACAAACTACAATCATCACATGCCTTGATGACTGGTATGTGCGATCATGGCTCTCCACAAACTACAATCATCTCATGCCTTGATGACTGGTATGTGCGATCATGGCTCTCCACAAACTACAAACATCACATGCCTTGATGACTGGTATGTGCGATCATGGCTCTCCACAAACTACAATCATCTCATGCCTTGATGACTGGTATGTGCGATCATGGCTCTCCACAAACTACAATCATCTCATACCTTGATGACTGGTATGTGCGATCATGGCTCTCCACAAACTACATTATCTCATGCCTTGATGACTGGTATGTGCGATCATGGCTCTCCACAAACTACAATCATAACATGCCTTGATGACTGGTATGTGCGATCATGGCTCTCCACAAACTACAATCATCACATGCCTTGATGACTGTTATGTGCAATCTCTCCACAAACTACAATCTCCAGCAGCATGTCAGTGCAGCTCCAAAAAAAAAGCCTCATTGGTGGATATATGAACTCCTGACTGCCAGTCAACAAGCAAGATTACTGGCGACTGCACTACAATGGCTCCTTGTTTGTGGTTTACTGAAAGTTGAATGAGGCTCTGTAGCTTAGAAATATTTAAATCATTTCACAATATAATCTTTGGCATTTACCACGGATCAATTACGACAGGGGGTTTAGAAAAAGACTGATCTTGTGGCTTTCAGGCAGTGGTACAAGATTCCCATCGTAGAAGAAATTGGGGGCTTACCATATAATATTACCACAGTTAGCATTGAATACATTGCAGACAACCTCATGGAGGAGATGGCACTTGAAAAATAAAATTTTATTAATTATTGAACTGAACTGAATTTCTACCCCACCAGGACATCACACAAGCGATAAACACCCGATGACACAAAGTGCCACCATGTGGATGAGGATCGCCGTGGAGAGGTCCCAGAAACCGCGTTCAGACATTTGGCCATATATATGGCCTGCCTATATTGCGGCCCCTGGCAAAAGCCAGAGTAGGGCTTCAAATGACAAAAAATTTCGTCCTAAAAAGAACGAAATTGAATATGTAATAATATTAATTATTTTCCTCAGGAATATATTTCCCAACAACATCATCCAGGCCTGTTTCCAACACACAAAGACAGTTTACGCAATCAAGCACCCCGAGGAGTTTATTTATACAGCCCCCAACAGTTCACTGCTGGCAGATCTCAACGACACACTGTCCGCCTCCGTCACAACAGTGTTAACCACCACACAAGCAACACTGGTCAACATCTCCAGCTCTGACACAAACCAGACAGTTGTAGTTATCCGAGAAGAAGTCACAAAATGGGTTAGAACATATCCCATGAATGATGGAGTGAATGTACTCGGTGAGTTGAAACTGTACTTCTTCTCACACTCGTTTTCTCATTTCCTCTCCGGCTGACTTAGACTGTCAATCTTTCTTACTGCTTGGTACAACCTGATTAAAATCTTTATACATCATCATCATTCTCAAATTTCTAGCTGACTGGTTTTGGCGAACATGCTTCTCCGCAACCTCTGAACACTGGTACCATCGGAATTGGAACTCTTCGCATGCTGCTGATGATGTGGACTGAGCACTGATGAGAGTGTCCCGAGTGTTGTGATGTCGATTCTTAATTCAACATTCAACCTCTGATCGTATATTAGGTTGTGTGCAGGATTATTGAAATATCTTAACATGCTCCCTGCTTATAGGCATATGGGGTGCAGTGCCAGATTTTGTGACTGACCTTACAACAGCAGGCTGCAATTCTACAAATTTACTAATTTTCAAATAGGACAGTGAATGACTTTTTATGTGATTTTCCGCTGGCACAGGAACAAAGCAGGCATGAGGTACCCCTGTCTGCAGTGATGTTGTAACCTTGCCAAAGGATGAAAGTATATAAGTTGAACAGATTGACACTGAGGCATGATGAAATCAATTATTCTTACTTTTCAGAACTGACACTAAGTGACTTTATGCTTCCAAATAGGCAAAAAATCTACTTCAAAGGCATCTTTGAAAATACTGACATTCTAAAAGATCTGAACATCAAGCAAGTTTGGCTAGTAACCAGTATTTTGTCTCAGAAACAACAAATTTTTCACCATATAATCAAGTGCCAAGGTGGATTGGAAAGAATAAGAGCAGAAGCCTTAGTGCCAGGAAGGAGGTGCAGGTGCTGACCAGCCTAACAATTGTCACAGGCTATAAGTGATTCCTTGGGTAGGAGAGGAGAGCTGGAAGGAAACTGTTTCTTTCAGGCAGGCTGGGATGTGAACAAGATTCTGCAAAGGATCTGCTATATGTGATGAGGTATCTATTTCTGGATACGCAGGCTTTGATCACAAGCATAGAGACGTATGTGAGTTTACCTGGCAAAGCTCTTCTATCAGGATATCAAGACTGTAAAGATGAGATGTTGTAAGTCCCACCGAGGAGTGAATGCCCAGAGAAGGTCTGAAGTTTACATCAATTTCCATGTGTGTCCCTTGACTCTTTCAATGTAAAGGCATACTTTTTCAATAATCGCTAATAAAAAATGAAGAAAATAAAAACTTTCAGATCTTGTAAATAATCATTATGTCTGTGTACTGAATAATCCTTTTATTTAATTGCATATATAATTATTATGTCTGCCTGCTGAATAATCATTTTATCTCATTACAAATATAATCATAATGTCTGTCTACAGATACATAACTATTCTCTGCTTTCAAATACTGTTTAATCATACGCTTCAGTCACAGATATAATTATATTCCCTGTAAAATTGTAATTCCTTTTTGTAGATTCCATTATACACACTGTTTACAAATTTCATTTTGCTGCCTGTTTTAGAGTACTTGCTCTTTGTTGTGGTGGTTGATTTTGAGAAAGGCTGCAGCCAAAATTCCTTTTTATTTTGTATGTGTACGTTTTTTCCCCTGCACCATTTTGTTAAGCTTCTTAGTGAAAATTCATTGGATTAGTTTCATGATAGAGAAAGTTTGACCAAGACCGTGTTAAGATTAAATCGACAGACAAAGAATAACATGATTCAGCTATCTAATGACAATGCAGCCAAATTAAACTGCATATGATAACTTTTACAGCAAAAACTCTGGGCGAAACACAAAAAGAAGACCAAGAAAGAAACGCATAAAAGGGGTAGCCGAAACCTGCAAAAAAGATGAAAAAAATCCATCACTTAAGCCGCCTGAGAAGTGCAAGACAAATACAGAAAACCACAACGCTCAGCTACAACTTGGTATCAGGGAGATGACAAAACCACAACACTGGGCTACAACCTGGTATCAGTGAGACGACAAAACCATGACACTGGTCTACAGCCTGGTATCAGTGAGACGACAAAACCATGACACTGGTCTACAGCCTGGTATCAGTGAGATGACAAAACCATGACATAGGGCTACAACCTGGTATCAGTGAGACGACAAAACCATGACACTGGTCTACAGCCTGGTATCAGTGAGACGACAAAACCATGACACTGGTCTACAGCCTGGTATCAGTGAGACGACAAAACCATGACACTGGTCTACAGCCTGGTATCAATGAGATGACAAAACCATGACATAGGGCTACAACCTGGTATCAGTGAGACGACAAAACCATGACACTGGTCTACAGCCTGGTATCAGTGAGACGACAAAACCATGACACTGGTCTACAGCCTGGTATCAGTGAGACGACAAAACCATGACACTGGTCTACAGCCTGGTATCAGTGAGATGACAAAACCATGACATAGGGCTACAACCTGGTATCAGTGAGACGACAAAACCATGACACTGGTCTACAGCCTGGTATCAGTGAGACGACAAAACCACAACACTAAGCTACAACCTGGCATCAGCGAGACGACAAAACCATGACACTGGTCTACAGCCTGGTATCAGTGAGACGACAAAACCATGACACTGGTCTACAGCCTGGTATCAGTGAGACGACAAAACCACAACACTGGGCTACAACCTGGCATCAGTGAGACGACAAAAGAAGAAGAGTCTCATGGTATTAGCATAATGCAGTCACCCCTGATAGTATCTTATTTACAGATGTATTTATGCCGCATGATTACAGAAGTATTTGTACTCCCTCGTTACAGGAATCATCACTTTCTGCACAGCTTTTGGTATTCTCATCAGCAACATGGGAGCCAGAGGGAAAATTATGATCGAGTTCTTCACAGTCCTCAACGAGATAATCATGAAAATGGTCATTATTGTTATGTGGTAAGTTGATTATTTCTGTACTTTATCTTCTCAGAATTCATTACTGATTGATTCTGTGTTTTCTCATCTTTTAATTATTCATTGATTATTTCTGTGTTTTCTGTTCTCCTAATTATTTGTTAGTTATTTTATCTTTGATTAGTTCTATCTTCTTGCCTTGTAATTCATCTTTGATTATTTCTGAAATTGTCATAATAATTTTTATAATTTATCATTGATAAATTCTGTTTTCTGTTCTTATAATGAATTTTGTAATAACGTCTATATGTACGAGAGTGAGTAATAAAATGATGACAGACCAGGAGACAGTGAAAATTTACTTTATGTAAAGAATGTCATATGGAGATGTGAAAATGAAAATGAACAAACATACTTTTTTTATTGATTGTTTTGTGTCCATCAAATGCGACCTATATTTTTGTCTCCATCGAATATGATTTACTCTTCTGTGTATTTATGTGTGTGAGATTGTTTTTGTCTCCATCAAATACGACCTATTCTTCTGTAGATTTTGTGTATGAGTGTGTGTGATTGTGATTGTTTTTTTCAAATATGACCTATTCTTTTGTAAATATGTGTATGTGTATGTTTGTGTGTGTGTGTCTGCGAGATTGTTTTTGTTTTTGTTTTCATCAAATTTTGACCTATTTTTTCTGTACTTTTATTGGTTTGTGTTTGTTTGTTCGTCTATCACAATTGAGGATGACCAGTGCATTGATCCACTATTTAAGGGGTGAATGAATGAAATGACTGAGATGGTGAAAGGATGATTGGATTTTGATTGTGAAGAGTTGTGCATTTGTGAAGAGTTGTGCATAATCAAACATATATATATATATATATATATATAGACACACAGGTGAGCGTGTGTGTGTGTGTGAAGGAAGAGGAAAAAGAAAAACAAGATGTAGGAAGAAAAGGAAAAAGGAAATGTGGTTAGGACAATAAGTACTTCCTTGCTGAACAGCAAAAACAGGAAAAGTAAAGAAAAGAGTTCTTCTATGCAGGTTCTTCACCTGTTTGAACAGATAATGTGCTAAGCACTTCATCTATCAAAGGTGAAAATTTGCTCTCAGCGACCTGAAATCAAATATCTTCGAGCAGTGATACAGACTGATATCTAGCTCTACACATTTAAACTACCGGAGAAAATTCAGAACTAACTATGGAAACCTACCACCACCATAATCAGTGAGACAATCCCATCTTTCCCTTGGTTCAGTCTGCCACACCTGCGCTGTGGACCACGTGCCCTCACACGACGACAAAGCGACTGACTGGAGCACGAAAAACACACAGCGAGTGAGTTTTCCTTAGGTCTAGGCCTTTTGATCACCTTCCTGTCTCCCAGCTTGTCAGATTTGTGTTCACTTGCAGCCTAACCAAAACTCAAAACAGCCGTGGCCACCTGGCTATATATATATAAATATATATCCATCAACAGTACAATTATATACATCGTAACTGTCTCACAGAGGATATTGAGAAAGGTGGAGACCAGCATGCTCCATGCAGAGTGGAAAGTATCACTTCAGAAATCCCGGATAGTTCACATCCTGTAGATATTTTCATTATTGTATATATGCCAGTGTGTTACGAAATTAACAGGCATTATAATGTGGCTTGCTCTGCACCACTTGGTGGTAAATTGATGCATGAAAACTATATGTGGTAAGGGCCCTTTGTGAGTCAGTAAATACTGCCAAGGCACAATTAGATCTTCACAGTCAGAAGACAAAAGTGCAGCGAGCAGTAACCAAAGGATCCGGCCGATTCTCAACACCGAAGGGAGGAACGAGATGGACATACAATCAGACTGTTCCTGGTACTGTCAGAACTGAAACTCTGCACTTTCTGCTGAATGTGGAGGAGACGGAGCATTTATGGGAATGTCCCGAGTGCTGTGATGTCGATTCTCAACTAATAACTCATTCAATTTTCTAATGTCTCTGGACACGTGGATAGACAGAAGAATAGGAGCTCTTAGCCACCTTTCTGGAACTGAATGAGTTAATGGAATCAAACCTCTGACCACTATGCTGGTAGGCTGATATGGAACCACCTTTATCTTGTTTATTTTTTGATGACTTCTATTCTAGGTACTCCCCTGTAGGCATCATGTTTCTCATTGCTGGAAAAATTGTTGAACTCAAGGACCCGGCCAAGGTAGGCCAGCAGCTTGGCATGTACATGATCACCGTCCTTCTGGGTTTGACCATCCACACTTTGGTGTTGCTCCCTGGCATCTACTTTGTCCTGACCCGCAAGAACCCATTCCGGATTATGTGGGGAGTCATTCAAGCCTGGGTCACAGCGATTGGTACTGCATCAAGGTCAGTCTTGGTACTTGTTATGTCAGTATTGAGTTGTTCTTGTTCTTGTCATCATTATCATCCCCATCATCATCGTCATCTTCCTTAATATTATTTTTATCATCCTCATTGTCATAATCATCAATTTTATTTTTATCATCCTCATAATCATCGCTTATTATCCTGTTATCATCCATATAATCATCATTTCCCATATGCCTGATGTGCCTAAAGGCATACAAAGAGATCTTTACTTTACTTTTAATCATCATTGGTTTATCATCCTGATATTAAAAAAAAAAAAATCCTGATATAATCATCATTTGTTCTCGTGTCTACACATTAGAGCACGTTATATGAACCTAACATTTACTCTTCCATCTATACTAAACATTAGAGCACGTTATATAAACCTAACGTTTACTCTTCCATCTATACTATACATTAGAGCACATTATATAAACCTAACATTTACTCTTCCATCTATACTATACATTAGAGCATGTTAAATAAACCTAACATTTAGTCTTCCATCTGTACTATACATTAGAGCACCTTATATGAACCTAACATTTACTCTTCCATCTATACTATACATTAGAGCATGTTATATAAACCTAACATTTACTCTTCCATCTGTACTATACATTAGAGCACGCTATATGAACCTAACATTTACTCTTCCATCTATACTATACATTAGAGCACGTTATATGAACCTAACATTTACTCTTCTATCTATACTGTACATTAAAGCACGCTATATGAACCTAATATTTACTCTTCCATCTATACCAGGGCTATTCAACTAAATTTGCTCAGGGGCCAAAATTTTGAAAATGGGTATCGCCACGTGCCAGAGTCTCACGCCCCAACATAAGCAGCGCATAAATATAGTACAACTGACAATGATCAGCGGGCCACCTGCTATGCCTTCGCGGGCCAGATTTGGCCCGCAGGCCGCCAGTTGACTAGCCCTGGTGTACAACCTGGTGTAAAATCCATCACTTAAGCCGCCTGAGAAGTGCAAGACAAATACAGCTCTTCACAAGCTGCTAACCTCTCCTAGTTGGTATTGTCTGGCAACATTAGATTTTCGCAGTGTGCTGTTGTAGAAGGAAACACTTGGGAGCATTGGTGATTGGAGTTTACGTGCTAGCACGGAAAGTGACGGGAGGATGGATGTGAATCCGACAGGGCCCTTTACTTGGAGAAAAGACATCTTGAGATGTAAGAGCTTTTGCGATGTGGTGACAGATAAGTTAAAAAGCATTTATGGTTGTAACCGTACAGTAAGTTTAAGTTCTTACAGGTGGGAAACCCTCAAGACCTTAAAAAATTTTAATTACGTTTTGTTTTTTAAAGACGATGTATTGAAATAAACAGAAATACAGAAGAACAAACACACACTTGTTTAGGGAAAGGGTGAAAAAGGGGGGGTGGGGGGGGGGGTTCCTTCTCTTTTTCTACATTTCATCTAGGGGACTCCGATATTTCCTATGGAAATACAGGGAAAGTCCATTAATATTGGGGTATTTAGGTGCCTAATCAACACCGACTAACCCTAACCCTTATCCCCTATAATATTGGACTTTCTGATGAATTCCCTACGAAACTTCGGAGTCGTTAAGATAGGATGAAATATTTAAAAAAAAGAACGGCAGGAGAGCAAGGAAGCATAAGCTCCCAGGTTCATGCGCCAATGTAGAGAGATGCATGTTGACTCAGGGGAAGGAAATGTGCGTGTATAGTTTCTGTTACTGAAGTCGAGTAGATTGCAGCTCGATGATCTCCCCTCCATTACGGTAGACCAGATTGGAGGTAACCATGTAAATGCTATTATGTTGCTGGTCAGATCACTGGGTTTTTGAATTATTTGATGGAAATCATTCACACAGACAATCAAAACAATCACAGGTTTACTGCAGACGTGATTATTTCTTCCCCTCTAATGATTCTGGCTTCTTGCATGCTGGGTTTTACAGCAGGGTAGAATTGATTTCAATCATCCTGGTTTCAGGAAAGCTTCTTCTCATCGCAAACGACTAAGTTGAATAACGCTGACTTAATTCGTGCAGTCTGATTTTTACTACAGTAAAGATTAAATTTACAAGTACTGATTGACACCTCTCAGGAAGGTATATTGTTGCAGTGAGTTGTTGGTCAGTTGCTCTGAACTGTTGATAAGTCACATTGAAATGTTGCTCACTAGCACTGAATTGTTGGTCAGTTGCAGTGAGCGGTTGGTAAATTGCACTGAACTGTTGTTAAGATGCAGTAAGTTTTGATTAGCTGCAGTGAGCTTTAGTCAGTTACAGTGAACTCTTTGTCAGATGCAGTCGGTAAATTGCACTGAACTGTTGTTCAGTTGCAGTGTGCTATTGTTCAGTTGTAGTGAGCTGTTTTTCAGTTGCTGTGCGCTATTGATCAAAATGTAGTGAACTGTTGCTGAGTCACACTGAACTGTTCTTTAGTCATATTAAACTTTACCTGAGTCACAATAAACTGTTGGTCGTTTGCTTACTGAACAGTTGCTCACTAACAGTGAACTGTTACTTGAGTTGTAGAGAGCTGTCCCCTGCAGTGAAGTGTTGTACAGTTATTACAAAGCACGAGCCTCGAAGCGTTATAAATCCCCATAAGAATTGTACTCGAGAACCAAACGAGGCAGTGCATCAACGTCTATCAATTTGTATACCGGGTGTCTCATTGTTTCATTATCTTTCCTTTACCTTCTATTTATTTTATGATCGTTAGGTGACAATGGATCTGTTCTTCAAATCCACCCTCCCCCGCCCCCTTCCACCCCCCCCCCAAAAAAAAAAAACATCTTCACATGAACGTCCAGAAATGGCGTTGTGAAACACACGGGATTATAGTGTACGAGTTGGCTCTCCACCAGCCGCTATTCTCTCCGAGTTGGTACTTTCCCGCTACATTAGAATTTCGCAGTGTGCGGTTGTAGAACGAAACACTTGGGAGCAATTGCGATGGGAGCTCACGTGCTAGCACAGAAAGTGAGGGGAGGATGGATGTGCATCCTACAGGGTCCTTTATTCGGAAACCAGACACTTAGTGGATGGGCCATCTTGATATGTAAGAGCTTCCGGGTTGAATATGCGATGTCATAGCAAAAAGGTTAAAAGGCGGACGTGGTTGTAAAAGTACAGTAAGTTTTTAGTAAAGGACTTAACAGTTTAGGAACCCTTGGGACTAGAAACTTATATTTACTTTAAAAAAAAAAAAAAGACGATATATTGTAATTAAAAAAAAATACAGACGAACACACACACAATTGTTTAAGGGAAGAGTAGAGGTGGGAATGGGGTTCTTCTCTTTTATTACATCCTATCTAGGGGACTCAGAGGTTTCGTATGGAATACTTGGGAAAGTCTAATGTTATTTGGGTAATAGGGTGCGAAATAAACACCGACTAACATTAACCCTAAGCCCCCTTAGAATTTGACTTTCCCGGGAATTCCCTACGTAATCTCAGAGTCGCTGAGATACGGTTAAATATAATAAAAGAACCGGGAGGGGAGCAATGGCGATAAACTTCTAGGTTCATGTGCCTAATTAGAGAGAACTTTGTTGACCCCAGGAAAGAAAATGTGCTGAAGTCGAGTCGACTGCAGCTAGATGATCTCCCCTCCATAAAGGTAGACCAGATCGGAGATAACCATGTAAATGCTATTTTGTTGGAGGTCAGGTCACTGGTTTGTCGAATTATATCACATCAGACACGGCTAAGTTGTGTGACCCTGGCTAACTTCTTGCAGTCCGAGTTTACTACAGTAAAGATTAGATTTACAAGTACTGATTGACACCTCTCAGGAAGTTATATTGTATATTGTTGCAGTGAGTTGTTGGTCAGTAGCTTTGAACCGTTGATAAGTCACACCGGAATGTTGCTCACTAGCACTGAACGGCTGGCCAAGAGCAGTGTGCGGTTGGTAAATTGCACTGAACTGTTGTGAAGCTGTAGTGAGCTTTGATCAGTTGCAATGAGCTTTGTTCAGTAACACTGAACTGTATGTCAGTTCCAGTAAGCGTCTGGTAAATTGCACTGAATTGTTGTGAGGATGCAGTAAGCTTTGATTAGATGCAGTGAGCTTTGGTCAATTACAGTGAACTGTATGTCAGCTGCAGTGAGCGTCTGGTAAATTGCACTGAACTGTTGTTCAGTTGCACTGGGCTATTGTTCAGTTGTAGTGAGCTGTTTTTCGGTTGCTGTGCTCTATTGATCAAATGTAGTGAACTGTTGCTGAGTCACACTGAACTGTTCTTTAGTCATACTTAACTTTACCTGAGTCACAATGAACTGTTGGTCGTTTGCTTACTGAACAGTTGCTCACTAACAGTGAACTGTTACTTGAGTTGTAGAGAGCTGTCCCCTGCAGTGAAGTGTTGTACAGTTATTACAAAGCACGAGCCTCGAAGCCTTATAAATCCCCATAAGAATTGTACTCGAGAACCAAACGAGGCAGTGCATCAACGTCTATCAATTTGTATACCGGGTGTCTCATTGTTTCATTATCTTTCCTTTACCTTCTATTTATTTTATGATCGTTAGGTGACAATGGATCTGTTCTTCAAATCCACCCTCCCCCGCCCCCTTCCACCCCCCCCCCAAAAAAAAAAAACATCTTCACATGAACGTCCAGAAATGGCGTTGTGAAACACACGGGATTATAGTGTACGAGTTGGCTCTCCACAAGCCGCTATTCTCTCCGAGTTGGTACTTTCCCGCTACATTAGAATTTCGCAGTGTGCGGTTGTAGAACGAAACACTTGGGAGCAATTGCGATGGAAGCTCACGTGCTAGCACAGAAAGTGAGTGGAGGATGGATGTGCATCCTACAGGGTCCTGTATTCGGAGACCAGACACTTAGTTGATGGGCCATCTCGATATGTAAGAGCTTCCGGGTTGAATATGCGATGTCATAGCAAAAAGGTTAAAAGGCGGACGTGGTTGTAAAAGTACAGTAAGTTTTAGTAAAGGACTTAACAGTTTATGAACCCTTGGGACTAGAAACTTATATTTACTTTTAAAAAAAAGACGATATAAGGTAATAAAAAGAAATACACACGAACACACACACAAAGGGAAGGGTAAAGGTGGGACTGGGGTTCTTCTCTTTTATTACATCCTATCTAGGGGACTCAGAGGTTTCGTATGGAATACTTGGGAAAGTCTAATGTTATTTGGGTAATAAGGTGCGAAAAAAACACCGACTAACATTAACCCTAAGCCCCCTTAGAATTTGACTTTCGAGGGAATTCCCTACGAAATCTCAGAGTCGCTGAGATACGGTTAAATATAATAAAAGAACCGGGAGGGGAGCAATGGCGATAAACTTCTAGGTTCATGTGCCTAATTAGAGAGAAATTTGTTGACCCCAGGAAAGAAAATGTGCTGAAGTCGAGTCGACTGCAGCACGATGATCTCCCCTCCATAAAGGTAGACCAGATCGGAGATAACCATGTAAATGCTATTTTGTTGGAGGTCAGGTCACTGGTTTGTCGAATTATATATATCACATCAGACACGGCTAAGTTGTGTGACCCTGGCTAACTTCTTGCAGTCCGAGTTTACTACAGTAAAGATTAGATTTACAAGTACTGATTGACACCTCTCAGGAAGTTATATTGTATATTGTTGCAGTGAGTTGTTGGTCAGTAGCTTTGAACCGTTGATAAGTCACACCGGAATGTTGCTCACTAGCACTGAACGGCTGGCCAAGAGCAGTGTACGGTTGGTAAATTGCACTGAACTGTTGTGAAGCTGTAGTGAGCTTTGATCAGTTGCAATGAGCTTTGTTCAGTAACACTGAACTGTATGTCAGTTCCAGTAAGCGTCTGGTAAATTGCACTGAATTGTTGTGAGGATGCAGTAAGCTTTGATTAGATGCAGTGAGCTTTGGTCAATTACAGTGAACTGTATGTCAGCTGCAGTGAGCGTCTGGTAAATTGCACTGAACATGGCTCTGCAATTTGGAGCACAACTATAAGATAGGAAGCCTTATTACAGGTTTTCGAAAACAAGAGTCTAACGAAGAACCTTTAGACCCACAAAAGAAGCAAACAGCGGGGAATGGAGAGTGAAAAGCAATAACGAAATTCATAATCTGTTTAAATCACCACTGATCACTTGCATCATGAGAGCTAATAGAATTAAATGGTTGGAGCATATTGAAAGAATGTCAGATGAGAGAGAAGACAAAATTTTAGGCACAAGGAGATGAATAGTCGTAGACCACGAGGCAGACCAAGAAGAATATGGTGAAATAATGTCCAGACAAACCTGCAAACACTTGATGTCCCCACAGGAAAGAAAAGGCCAACCATAGAGATTAATGGAAGCAGGTGATATCTGCAGCAATGAACCTCAAGGACTCGGAATGCTGAAGAATAATAATAATAATAATAAGAAGAAGAAGAAGAAGAAGAAGAAGAGAAGAACAAGAAGAACAAGAAGAACAAGAACAAGAAGAAAGAAGAACAAGAGTTGTACTCTTGAACCAAACGAGGCAGTTCAACAACGTCTATCGATATGTATGTCCGGCGGTCTCATTATTTCATTCTCTTTACTTTACTTTCTATTTCCCTCATGATTGTTGGATGACAATGGGTCTGTTCCACCCCCCCCTCCCCCCCCTCCCTGCCCCAACCCATCTTTACCTAAACATCTAAGAAAAAAAAAAGCGCTGTGAAACTCACAAGGTGATAGTGTACGAGTTTGCTCTACATGAAAGCACTCACATAGTTAGGGGAAGGGTGGAGGTGGGGAAGGGGTTTTTTTTTTCTCTTTTATTACAACCTATCTAGGCGACTGCCGGATTTCGTATGGAATTCCCGGGAAAGTCCAATATTACTGGCGTCATTCGTTGGCACCTTTCCGTCTTTTCAGACTATAGTGTTGTATTGCGCTATGAGGAGGCATGAGACTCACAGCCCATGGCGATGGCGAGTATGACTTGCAAGGCCCGCCCGTGTCAAGAAAAGTCTTCCACAATGATAGCATGGGATTGCAGGACCATTGTTAACAACATTTGTGTTTAATCCGTTTCTTTTCAGACGCTCAGCTCTCATCCTTTCTGCAATCATTTCTTCCTTCAGTCTCATTCCCTTCCTGATATGCCCTTTCCACACAATACGGTCCATGGCATTTTGTTCCCATGAGTCTGCCTCAATACCTGTATCATTCATGTCCGGTTTGAACACATCTTTAAAACGTAGTAGAGGTCGGCCTCGACATCTTCTTCCTGTCTTTAATTCACCATAAAGGATGTCCTTAGGGACTCTGCCATCCTCCATTCTCCAGGTGAGACCCAGCCACCTGAGCCTTCGTAGACTGAGCATGGAAAAGACTGTTGTAGTACCTGCTCTTTCCAGTACCTCAGTGTTTGTGATTTTGTCCTGCCACTTAATGCCAAGTATTCTTCTTAGGCCATAATACTAAACTTTTTGAGGAATTCCATAGGAAATCTCGGAGTCGCTTAGATAGGCTGAAATATAATTAAGAACTGGGAGTGGAGCAAGGTGGCATAAGCTCCTAAGGGTTAATGCGCCGTATGTTAAATTCCAATCCTCTTTTCGTTTACCACTTTCCAGTTATTCTAGGTCTCGTTCACATTGTATCTCACTTTCTTTCAGCTATATTTGTGGTGGACGTGTTTCTGGTCTCGAAATTTGAATTTTGGAAGTGTTGACTGACTGACTGACTTTCTACCCCAAGGGACATCACACAAGCTATTAACAACCCTATGGACACCAAAGTGTGCCACCGTGCGGATGTAGGATCGCGTGGAGAGCCGCGCCCAGAAACCGCCGTTCAGAATCTGGCCAATTTTATGGCCGGCCCTATATTGCGGCCGCCTGGCAAAAGCCAGGGGTAGGGCTTCAAAATGACAAAAAATTCCAAAAGGACGAAACTGGCTAAATTGGATTTGTGGTTCGCTTTTAACCAAAGGTCGAAAATTATAAGGAATCAAAAGAGGGGGTAAGAAAAAAAAGAACGTTAGTGGCGATTAGCTTTCATCGGCACAATAAAGAACAACACAGATTAGCTTTCATACATGCACATAAACAGTAACACATGCTCTAACTATGAAGTGACTACAGGAAATTTGAGTGTGTAGTTAAAGTCATTGAAGTCGAGTCGATTGCAGCTGCTGATCTCCCCTCTTTTACGGTGGACCTGATCAGAGAAAATAATGTAAATGCTATTTAGTTGCAGGTCAGGTCACTAGGTTGTCGAATTATGTAACGGAAATCATTCACACAGACAATCAAAACAATCACACGTTTACTGCAGACTTGATTGTTTCTTCCCCTCTAGTTAGTCTGTCTTCTTGCGTGTTGTGTTTTACTGCAGGGTAGTATTAAGGGGTCACTACAGGAAAAAATTTTTTTTTTTAAATTTACAATGTTTGACCAATTATTTTATAATGGTCATTTGTAGGGATGTATGTTGATACTTAAAGTTTAGAAAAACCATGGCTGCCATGGCAACAGCCGCCATCTTGATGAAAAAAACCATATGTACTTAGACAGCTAAAATTACAAAAACAAACAGTGGTATTGAGAAATAGATGATCGATTCATGAACTTTAAACCTATGTTCAGGGTCAGGTCTAGTTTATTTACTTCAAAGATGTTTTTAAATATTTTTTGTAGAATATTAAAATTTAGGTATGTTGAAATAATACAAAAATGTAGCTTTTTAAGATAATCAAATTTTTTAAACAAATTACTTAATAAACTGTAATTTTAAATAGACCTGACCCTATAATATTGTGTTAGGAGTATCCACACCAAATTTCACGTCTCTAGTCTTTACATTAGCTGAGATTTTAGGAGTGAGTGAGTGAGTGACTTTCTACCCCACTAGGACATCACACAAGCGATAAACACCCGATGACACAACGTGCCACCATGTGGATGAGGATCACCGTGGAGAGGTCCCAGAAACCGCGTTCAGACAATTGGCCATATTGATGGCCTGCCTATATTGCGTCCCCTGGAAAAAGCCAGAGTGGGGCTTCAAATAACAAAAAATTACGTCCTGAAGAGGACGTAAGGACTTATTTTAGGAGATCCCACACACAACAAACAGAAAAATTGAATGTTAGAAAAGTGACTTTTAAACTTTTTTTTTTTTTAATCTTATAAAAGTGCATGGGTTGGTGTCTTTAGTATTAACTTTTCAATGCTGAACTGTTTACCAATGACACACATTTTGTGTGCAATCTATTCTACGAATGCCGAACATTACAAAAATGAACACATTAAAAAAGTGATATTTTTGTCATAAATTGGAGAAAAAAAAATGCCGTGTAGTGACCCCTTAATTTCAATCATACTGGCTTCAGGAAAGATGTATTTACATCAGAAACGACTAAGTGGAATGACACTGACTGACCTTGTGCAGTCCGATATGCTACAGTAAATATTACATTTACGTTTATTAATTGAGACCTTTCGTGAAGTTATATTGTATTGCAACAACAAATATTATTTTCGGTCAGGAACACTAGAACCTACAGGCTAATGCCCATTGATGCTCCCCTAGTCCGTGGAGTGATGGCAGTCAGGATCCACCCCTTAAATTTCAAAGAACACTAAACTGTCCCCCATACCCAAACCCAGCTATGTATAGAAGTTATCTTTTCAAGTATGTGTTTGTATTACGACGTTTTTAAAATATATTATTAGGTTCTTCCGTAATCCTACCCCCAGATGACGTCACAGGACAGTCCAACATTTTCGAGGGTGGTAAGAATGGGTTTCCAGGCTTTCTGATGCTTTTAACGACCCCAAAACATCTAGAACTAGCCCCGACGCAACCCACCAACGTCTCACTAGAGATTCCAGCCTAAGTGTAACGACTGCATGCAGCCTACGTATAACGAATGCATACAGCCTACTATATACGACCTCCTGAAATATTAGACTGTCCTGTGACCTGTGGATTTTCCCTTTTTGGGATAGGATATAAGGCAAGCACTAAGTATTATATTTTTTCGATATTCAGCGCATTGTAATTATTATTAATATTATTTTTTATGACACTTTAATGTGTTTTTTTTTTTTTTAATTTTGTATTCACAAACATGGGAAATCCCGGAGTTCCCCGGAAGTCCAATAGTATAGGGGTTGTTCGGGTTAGTTGGCGTTCATGTCAAACTGTAATAATTCTATTATTATTCGACTTCAGGGGATAAACATAATTCAACACAAATAATTGGGAATGTTTTTAATAATTCTCGAAATGCTATTATTTTATGTTATTCGTTAAAAATGTGTATATCATGTGTGAGAGTGTGGTTTTTCAGTTGTGTTGCAAATTGTTTTAATGTGCATGTTCCCTTTTTCGTTTTGTTCAAAGATGTGCAAAAGGCGTTTAAGGTGGGGGGGGGGGGTGGGTCTGGATGCGGCATGATTGATCCCGTAAAATGGTTCTCTCCTCGCGATTAGCATCACCGGTCAGGATTAACATGCATTACCCTACACTCTCCAACTCCAACAACAACCAACCAAGAAAAATTAACAAAGTATGAAACTATAGCTCCCAGGAATCTTTAACAGTAACGTATGAAATCTTATCTTTCAAGTGTTAACTCCTAGGAAATTCTAACAGTAAAGTATGAATCTCTATAGTTCGGGCGTTAACTCTCAGGAGTCTTCATCTGAAATGTATTAATCTGTATAGTTTGAGCGTTAACTACAAGGAATCCTTAACAGTTAAGTACGAAATTGTTTGGACCCAGCGACTGCTTTCATGAATCTTCAAGACAACAGCATTCAGGAATCAAGGTACAAAATCTCAAATGCAACCAAAAACCTCCACAGCACTAGGTTAGTTGCGTATCCTTTACATGACGTTGCAGAGCCAACCCCAACAGCCCCTGGTTGTTGCGTTGTTGTTTTTTTTTTTTTTCTAGGCAAATTTACGTCCAGTAGTTTGCCATTGTTTGTGGACGGTCGGCTTTCTTGATACCACTGTCCAGACCAACGCAAGGCGCAAGGCTCGCAGCTGGGATCAAACCCGGCACCCTGGCATTACAAAGCTAGCTCGCTCGCAACGCCTAAGCCACAGACGCCTACCCTGGTGCTGGCTGCTTTATAAAATAGTAAATATGTTCGATGCGAAACTGGGGTAGGAAGAGTCTGTTCCTTTCAACGACCTCGATATTATCTGTGTGTTTTTTTCTACCCCTTACAACCCCCCCCCCCCCCTTTTAACCCCCCACCCCCTCGTCCTTGTTTTTTCTCTCCCATCCTCACACATCCTAGGATTGCAGTGTGTAGGGTTAACATTTCAAGAATGAAAGCCATACAGGTGCAAATCCCCAAAACCCCATTCACCCAAGCAGCCATGTTACACTCTTATGTTGGGGCACCACAAGGCCGTTTAACCAGTGTGGGTTCCAGCCTCAGAAAGAGTTGAAAAAAAAAAAGCTTTTTTTTCAGGCACTACAAAACGGTTTAACCTGTAGCTAAGTGTGGCTTTTAGCCTCCATTGCGATTCTAACTCACGACCATCGCCTGGCTGGTAATCACACTAACCACTGCACAACTGAAGCTCCCTGTCTGTATCTGGGTATTGATTTATTGACAGAATGATTAATGGCTGTTATGTGTGTGTGTGTGTGTGTGTGTGTGTGTGTGTGTGTGTGTGTGTGTGTGTGTGTGTGTGTGTGTGTGTGTGTGTGTGTGTGTGTGTGTGTGTGTGTGTGTGTGTGTGTGTTTTAGTATAGGAGACCTTGAAGTTCATTGCTGCAGATTTCACCAGCCTCCAGTCACCAACGTCTATCAATCATTATTTTATTCTATATTTTTACCTTATACTTCCCTCATGGTCGGCCTCTGTGGCTTAGGCTTTGCGAACGAGTTTGTAATCCAGGGGTGCCGGGTTCGATCCCAGCTGCGGGCCTTGCACCTTTCGTTGGTTTCAACAGTGGTATCGAGAAGCCGACAGTCCAGAAAGCAATGGCAAACTACTGGACGTAATTTTGCCAAGAAAAACCACAAGAGCAAAAAAAAAATGCTGGGGTTGGTTCTTCAACGTCCTGTAAAGGATACGACTAACTTCCCTCATGATTGTTGAATGACATTGGATCTGTTATATCCCACCCAACCCCCCCCCCTCTCCCCTTCAACCCTAACCCATCCTCACCCGAACCTCCAAAAGTGGCGCTACGAAACTTACAAGGGTATAATAGTGTACGAGTTAGCTTTCCACACGCCGCTAACCTCTCCGATTTGGTAATGTCTGGCAACATTAGAATTTCGCAGTGTGCGGTTGTAGAAGGAAACATTTGGGAGCGTTCGCGATGGTAGTTCACGTGCTAGCACGGAAAGGAAGGGGAGGATGGATGTGAATTCTACAGGGTTCTTTACTCGGAGACCAGACAAATTGTGGATGAGCCATCCTGAGATGTAGAAACTTTCGCGATGTCATAGCAGATAAGTTAAAAAGCGCACGTGGTTGTAAACGTAGTGTGTTTAATATAAGGACTTAACAGGTGGGGAACCATTCTATAATGGCATCCGTCAGTCCCGGGGGACTATGGAGATGTGCCGCTGGCTTTGGGAACAGCATCTGCTGTGACTGTATAGTCCGATGCGGGAATGGCAGTCTTTGCCACACAGGATACACACAAAAGCAGATACTCCCTCGTGAGGCAGTTTTACTCTCCGGTGTCTCCTCTCCACAGCTCGTTGTGTTCGGTTTCTTTCAAAATGTGACAGTCCGTCTTTCACTTTCTGTCTCCGTATGGAATTCCCGGAAAAGTACAGTATTATTAGGGTATTAAAGTGCGAAATGAACATTAACCCTAACCCTCTAAAATATTTTACTTTTCGAGGAATTCCTTAAGAAATGTCGGAGTCGCTTAGATAGGGTGAAATAAAATAAAAGAACTGGGAGGGTAGTCACACCCTTACACATGTAGGAGGTGAAAAAATTTAAGCACAAAAAAAAAAAAAATCAAGTGGGGCCCTGAAAAGGACCTTGTGGTTGGTGGCTCAGTGCTGGCTTGTTTGTTTCGAGAGGTTGCGCTTGGCGACTGCCCTGGTGGAATCAATGATCACGTGATTGACACCGAGCTAAGGAATCAGCTCCTGCACCGACTATGGCAAGGAGGACAAGTGACAAACAGAAGGCGCACTAACACGCCTTAATACAAACCCGCCCAGACAGAAGGACGCAAATAAAGCAAAGCACCAGTGGCACGCTGAAGCGTCTTTTTTCAATTTTCAACGGCAAGGGAGCATAAGCTTCCAGGTTCATGCGCCTATGTTGAGAGATCCTTGTTGACTCAAGGGAAGGAAATGTGCGTTTGTAGTTTCAGTCACTGAAGTCGAGTCGATTGCAGCTCTATGATCTCCCCTCTTTTACGGTAGACCAGATCGGAGATAACCAAATGCTATTTTGTTGCAGGTCAGGTCACTGGGTTATTGAATTATGTCACGGAAATCATTTACCCCGACAATCAAATAATCACACATTTACTGTTTCTTTCTCTTTAGTGAGTCTGATTTTCCTACAGGGAAGATTAGATTTAGAAGTACTGATTGATTGACACCTCTCGGGACGATATGTTGTATATTATTGCAGTGAGTTGTTGGTCAGTTGCTCTGAACTGTTTATTAGTTACATTAAACTGTTGCTCACAAGCATAGAACTGCTGGCCAGTTGCAGTGTGCGGTTGGTAAATTGCACTGAACTGTTGTGAAGCCATAGTGAGCTTTGATCAGTTGCAGTGAGATTTGGTTTGGGTTCAGTAAACAGTTTGTCAGTTGCAGTGAGAGTCTGGTAAATTGCACTGAATTGTTGTTATGTTGTAGTGAGCAGCTGGTCATTTACAGTGAGCTTTGGTCAGTTACTGTGAACTGTTTGCCATTAGCAGTGAGTGTTTGGTAAATTGCACTGAACTGTTGTCCAGCTGCAGTGAGCGTTTGGTCAACTGCACTGAACTGTTGTTCAGTTGCAGTGGGCTATTATTTAGTTGTAGTGAGCTGGTTTTTAATTGCTGTTGACCTGTGGTCAATTGTAGCAAACTGTTCCTTAGTCACATGGAATTGTAGCTCAGTCACAATGGACTGCCATTTGCATCGAACTGTTGCTGATTTACAATAATTTGCTACTTGAGTCGTGGAGTGCTGTCAATTACAGTAAAGTCTTAGTCAGCTGCACTGAGCTGTTGGTCAGTAGGATCCCTGAACTGTTGGTCAGTAGGACCCCTGAACTGTTGGTCAGTAGCACTGAACTGTTGGCCAGTAGCATTAAACTGTTGTTGGTCAGGTATGTGAGTTTGTATATCGAGTTTAGACAAGCACTTTTCTGGTTTGACCTTTCTTAGCCTTTTATTGCCTCTCGTCTAGCTACAATGCAGCATGTTATTACAAAGCACGAGCCTTGAAGCTTTATAAATCCCTATAAGCATTGTACTCGTGAACCATCCATGTGGATGTTCGGCGGTCTCATTATTTCATTTTCTTTCTTTTACCTTCTACTTCCCTCATAATTGTCGGATGACAATATGTCTCTCCCACCCTCCCCATCCCCCCTCCCCCTACCCCAACCTTAACCCATCCTCACCCGAACCTCCAAAATTTACGCTGCGAAACTCACAAGGGGATAATAGTGTATGACAGGGCTATTAACTAAATTTGCTCAGGGGCCAAAATTTTGAAAATGGGTATCGCCACGTGCCAGAGTCTCACGCCCCAAGATAAGCAGCTTATTAATATAGAACAACTGACAATGATCCACGGGCCACCTGCTGTGCCTTCGCTGGCCAGATTTGGCCCGCGGGCCACCAGTTGAATAGTCCTGATCATATAACATATATATACATTAGAGCACCTCATATAAACCTAAAATTTACTCTTCCATCTATACTATACATTAAAGCATGCTATATGAACCTAACATTTACTCTTCCATCTATACTAAACATTAGAGCACGCTATATGAACCTAACATTTACTCTTCCATCTATACTAAACATTAGAGCACGTTATATGAACCTAACATTTACTCTTCCATCTATACTAAACATTAGAGCACGTTATATAAACCTAACATTTACTCTTCCATCTATACTAAACATTAGAGCACGCTATATAAACCTAACATTTACTCTTCCATCTGTACTATACATCAGAGCACGTTTTATGAACCTAACATTTACTTTTCCATCTATACTAAACATTAAAGCACGCTATAGAAACCTAACATTTACTCTTCTATCTGTACTACACATTAGAGCACGCTATATGAACCTAACATTTACTCTTCCATCTATACTATACATTAGAGCACGTTATATGAACCTAACATTTACTCTTCCATCTATACTATACATTACAGCACGCTATATGAACCTAATATTTACTCTTCCATCTATACTATACATTACAGCACGCTATATGAACCTAATATTTACTCTTCCATCTATACCAGGGCTATTCAACTAAATTTGCTCAGGGGCCAAAATTTTGAAAATGGGTATCGCCACGTGCCAGAGTCTCACGCCTCAACATAAGCAGCTCATAAATATAGTACAACTGACAATGATCAGCGGGCCACCTGCTATGCCTTCGCGGGCCAGATTTGGCCCGCAGGCCGCCAGTTGAATAGCCCTGGTGTACAACCTGGTGTAAAATCCATCACTTAAGCCGCCTGAGAAGTGCAAGACAAATACAGCTCTCCACAAGCTGCTAACCTCTCCCAGTTGGTATTGTCTGGCAACATTAGATTTTCGCAGTGTGCTGTTGTAGAAGGAAACACTTGGGAGCATTGGTGGTTGGGAGTTTACGTGCTAGCACGGAAAGTGACGGGAGGATGGATGTGAATCCGACAGGGCCCTTTACTTGGAGAAAAGACATCTTGAGATGTAAGAGCTTTTGCGATGTGGTGACAGATAAGTTAAAAAGCCTTTATGGTTGTAACCGTACAGTAAGTTTAAGTTCTTACAGGTCGGAAACCCTCAAGACCTTATAAAATTATAATTACGTTTTGTTTTTTAAAGATGATGTATTGAAATAAACAGAAATACAGAAGAACACACACACTTGTTTAGGGAAAGGGTGGAAAGGGGGGGGGGGGGGGTTCTTCTCTTTTTTTTTACATTTCATCTAGGGGACTCCGAGATTTCCCATGGAAATACCGGGAAAGTCCATTAATATTGGGGTATTTAGGTGTCTAATCAACACCGACTAACCCTAACCCTTACCCCCTATAATATTGGACTTTCTGATGAATTCCCTACGAAACTTCGGAGTCGTTGAGATAGGATGAAATATTTTAAAAAAAAAGAACGGCAGGAGAGCAAGGAAGCATAAGCTCCCAGGTTCATGCGCCAATGTAGAGAGATGCATGTTGACTCAAGGGAAGGAAATGTGCGTGTATAGTTTCTGTTACTGAAGTCGAGTTGATTGCAGCTCGATGATCTCCCTTCCATTACGGTAGACCAGATCAAAGATAACCAAGTAAATGCTATTATGTTGCAGGTCAGGTCACTGGGTTGTCGAATTATTTGATGGAAATCATTCACACAGACAATCAAAACAATCACAGGTTTACTGCAGACGTGATTACTTCTTCCCCTCTAGTGATTCTGGCTTCTTGCATGCTGGGTTTTACAGCAGGGTAGAATTGATTTCAATCATACTAGTTTCTGGAAAGTTTCTTCTCATCGCAAACGACTAAGTTGAATAACGCTGACTTAATTCATGCAGTCTGATTTTTACTACAGTAAAGATTGAATTTACAAGTACTGATTTACACCTCTCAGTAAGGTATATTGTTGCAGTGAGTTGTTGGTCAGTTGCTCTGAACCATTGATAAGTCACATTGGAATGTTGCTCACTAGCACTGAATTGTTGGTCAGTTGCAGTGAGCGGTTGGTAGATTGAACTGAACTGTTGTTAAGATGCAGTAAGCCTTGATTAGCTGCAGTGAGCTTTGGTCAGTTACAGTGAACTCTTTGTCAGATGAAGTTGGTAAATTACACTGAACTGTTTTTCAGTTGCAGTGGGCTATTGTTCAGTTGTAGTGAGCTGTTTTTCAGTTGCTGTGCGCTATTGATCAAATGTAGTGAACTGTTGCTGAGTCACACTGAATTGTTCTTTAGTCATACTTAACTTTACCTGAGTCACAATGAACTGTTGGTCGTTTGCTTACTGAACAGTTGCTCACTAACAGTGAACTGTTACTTGAGTTGTAGAGAGCTGTCTCCTGCAGTGAAGTGTTGTACAGTTGCAGGGAACTGTTGCTCAGTTGCACTAAACTGTTGCTCAGTTGCATTAAACTGTTGGTCAGTTGCACTAAACTGTTGGTCATGTATGTCAGTTTGTATATCCAATTTAGATGGGCACTTTTCTGGTTGTTTGATCTTTCTTAGCCTTTTATTGCCTGTCGTCTAGCTACAATGCAGCAGGTTATTACAAAGCACGAGCCTCGAAGCGTTATAAATCCCCATAAGAATTGTACTCGTGAAACAAACGAGGCAGTTCATCAACGTCTATTAATTTGTATACCCGGGGGTCTCATTGTTTCCTTCTCTTTCCTTTACCTTCTATTTTTTTTTATGATCGTTGGATGACATTGATTCCTATGCAAATCTTTCCCCCACCACCCCCCTGCCCCAAATCGTGGAGACCCCCATACCTGCCACCACCACCCCTCCCCCCCCCCACCCCCCCCCCCCTACCCCCCCCCCCACATGCACCCCCCCCCTCCTCCCAAAAAAAACCATCTTCACATGAACATCGAGAAATTGCGTTGTGAAACTCACACGGGATTATAGTGTTTAAGTTGGATCTCCACAAGCCGCTAACCTCTCCGGGTTGGTACTTTCCCACTACATTAGAATTTCGCAGTGTGCGGTTGTAGAACGAAACACTTGGGACCATTCGCGATAGAAGCTTGCGTTCTAGCACAGAAAGTGAGGGGAGGATGGATGTGCATCCTACAGGGTCCTTTATTCGGAGACCAGACTCTTAGTGGATGGGCCATCTTGAGATGTAAGAGCTTCCGGGTTGAATATGCGATGTCATAGCAAAAAGGGTAAAAGGTGGACGTGGTTGTAAAAGTACAGTAAGCTTTGGTAAAGGACTTAACAGATTAGGAACCCTTGGGACTAGAAACTTATATTTACTTTAAAAAAAAAAACAGACGATATATTGAAATAAACAGAAATACAGACGAACACACACAATTGTTTAAGGGAAGGGGAGAGGTGGGAAGGGGGTTCTTCTCTTTTATTACATCTTATCTAGGGGACTCAGAGGTTTCGTATAGAATATTTGGGAAAGTCTAATGTTATTTGGGTAATAAGGTGCGAAATAAACACTGACTAACATTAACCCTAACCCCCCTTAAAATTTGACTTTACCGGGAATTCCCTACGAAATCTCAGAGTCGCTGAGACACGGTTAAATATAATAAAAGAACCGGGAGGGGAGCAATGGCGATAAGCTTCTAGGTTCATGTGCCTATTTAGAGAGAACTTTGTTGACCCCAGGAAAGAAAATGTGCTGAAGTCGAGTCGACTGCAGCTCGATGATCTCCCCTCCATAAAGGTAGACCAGATCGGAGATAACCATGTAAATGCTATTTCGTTGGAGGTCAGGTCACTGGGTTGTCGAATTATATCACATCAGACACGGCTAAGTTGTGTGACGCTGACTAACTTCTTGCAGTCCGAGTTTACTCCAGTAAAGATTAGATTTACAAGTACTGATTGACACCTCTCAGGAAGTTATATTGTATATTGTTGCAGTGAGTTGTTGGTCAGTAGCTTTGAACCGTTGATAAGTCACACTGGAATGTTGCTTACTAGAATTTAACGGTTGGCCAGGAGCAGTGTGCGGTTGGTAAATTGCACTGAACTGTTGTGAAACTGTAGTGAGCTTTGATCAGTTGCAATGAGCTTTCTTCAGTAACACTGAACTGTATGTCAGTTCCAGTGAGCGTCTAGTAAATTGCACTGAACTGTTGTGAGGATGCAGTAAGCTTTGATTAGATGCAGTGAGTTTCTGTCAGTTACAGTGAACTGTATGTCAGCTGCAGTGAGCGTCTGGTAAATTGCACTGAACTGTTGTTCATTTGCAGTGGGCTATTGTTCGGTTGTAGTGAGCAGTTTTTCAATTGCCGTGGGCTGTTGATCTGTTGTAGCGAACTGTTGCTCACTCACACTGAACTTTTTCTGATTCACAATGAACTGTTGCTCACTTACAGTGAACTGATACTCACTTACAGTGAACTGTTACTCACTTACAGTGAACTGTTACTTGGGTTGAAGAGAGCTGTCAACTGCAGTGAAGTGTTGTTCAGTTGTACTGAACTGTTGCTCATTTGCACTGAAGTGTTAGTCAGCTGCACCAAACTTTTGGTCATGAATGTGAGTGTGTATATCCAGTTTAGACCGGCATTTGACTGGTTTGACGTTTCTAAGCCTTTTATTGAATTTCGTCTAACTAAAATCCAGCATGTTTTTATAAAGCACGACACTCGCGGCTTTTTAAATTCTCATAAGAATTGTACTATATAAAACATTGATGAGACCAATCTTTTTATATGGCTCTGAAATTTGGAGCACAACTATAAGATAGGAAGCCTTATTACAGGTTTTCGAAAACAAGAGTCTAACGACGAATCTTTAGACCCACCAAAGAAGCTAACAGCAGGGAATGGAGAGTGAAAAGCAATAACGAAATTCATAATCTGTTTAAATCACCACTGATGACTGGCATCACGAGAGCTGATAGAATTAAATGGTTGGAGCATATTGAAAGAATGTCAGATAAGAGAGAAGACAAAATTTTAGGCACAAGGAGATAAATAGTCGTAGACCACGAGGCAGACCAAGAAGAATATGGTGAGATAATGTCCAGACAAACCTGCAAACACTTGATGTCCCCACAGGAAAGAAAAGGCCAACCATAGAGATTAATGGAAGCAGGTGATATCTGCAGCAATGAACCTCAAGGGCTCGGAATGCTGAAGAAGAAGAAGGAGAATAAGAACAAGAAGAACAAGAGTTGTACTCTTGAACCAAACGAGGCAGTTTAACAACGTCTATCGATATGCATATCCGGTGGTCTCATTATTTCATTCTCTTTTCTTTACTTTCTATTTCCCTCATGATTGTTGGATGACATTGGGTCTGTTTCACCCCCCCCCCCCCCCCCCCCTTTTGCCCCAACCCATCTTTATCTAAACATCTAAGAAAAAAAAAAGTGCTGCGAAACTCACAAGGGGATAGTGTACGAGTTAGCCCTCCACAAAAGCACTCACATAGTTAAGGGGAAGGGTGGAGGTGGGGAGGGTGTTCCTCTCTTTTATTTCAACCTATCTATGCGACTGCGGGATTTCGTATAGAATTCCAGGGAAAGTCTAATATTACTGGCGTCATTCATTGGCACCTTTCCGTCTTTCCAGACGATAGTGTTATGTTGCGCTATGAGGAGGCATGAGACTCACAGCTCATGGCGATGGCGAGTATGACTAGCAAGACCCGCCCGTGTCAAGAAAAGTCTTCCACAATGATAGCATGGGATTTCAGGACCATTGTTGTCAACATTTGTGTTTAATCCGTTTCTTTTCAGACGCTCAGCTCGCATCCTTTCTGCAATCATTTCTTCCTTTAGTCTCATTCCCTTCCTGATATGCCCTTTCCACACAACACGGTCCGTGGCATTTTGTTTCCATGAGTCCGCCTCAATACCTGTATCATTCATGTCCGGCTTGCACACATCTTTAAAACGTAGTAGAGGTCGGCCTCGACATCTTCTTTCTGTCTTTAATTCACCATAAGGAATTTCCCTAGGGACTCTGCCATCCTCCATTCTCCAGGTGAGACCCATCCACCTGAGCCTTCGTAGACTGAGCATAGAAAAGATTGTTGTAGTACCTGCTCTTTCCAGTACCTCAGTGTTTGTGATTTTGTCCTGCCACTTAATGCCATGTATTCTTCTTATTACTGGCGTAATAAGGTGCGAAATGAACACTGGCTGACCCTAACCTTCTATAGTACTGAACTTTTTGAGGAATTCCATAGGAAATCTGGGAGTCGCTTAGATAGGGTAAAATATAATAAAAGAACTGGGAGTGGAGCAAGGGGCATAAGCTCATAGGTTCATCCGCTTATGAAAGCTTTTAACCAAAGGGGTAGAAAATTATAGGGAAGAGAAAAAGGGGGTGAGATAAGAAACAAATAGTTTATGTTAGCTTTACAAAATCGATGACAATAAACAAACAAAGAACGTTGCGGCGATTAGCCTTCATCGGCACATAAAGAACAACACAGTACACATACACAAATATGCTCTAACTATGAAGTGACTACATAGGAAATGTGAGTGTGTAGTTAAAGTCATTGAAATCGAGTCGATTGCAGCTGATGATCTCCCCTCTCTTATGGTGGATCAGATCAGAGAAAATAATGTAAATGCTATTTAGTTGCAGGTCAGGTCACTGGGTTGTCGAATTATGTAACGGAAATCATTCACACAGACAATCAAAACAATCACACGTTTACTGCAGACTTGATTGTTTCTTCCCCTCTAGTTAGTCTATCTTCTTGCGTGTTGGGTTTTACTGCAGGGTAGTATTAATTTCAATCATACTGACTTCAGGAAAGATGTATTTACATCAGAAACGACTAAGTGGAGTGACACTGACTGACCTTGTGCAGTCCGATATGCTACAGTAAATGATACATTTACGTTTATTAATTGAAACCTTTCGTGAAGTCATATTGTATTGCAACAACAAATATTATTTTTGGTCAGGAACACTAGAACCTACGGGCTAATGCCCATTGATGCTCCCATAGTCCGTGGAGCAATCAGGATCCACCCCTTAAATTTCAAAGAACACTAAACTGTCCCCCATACCCAAACCCAGCTATGTATCGAAGTTATCTTTTCAAGTATGTGTTTGTATTACGACGTTTTAAAAATATATTATTAGGTTCTTCCGTAATCCTACCCCCAGATGACTTCACAGGACAGTCCAACATTTTCGAGGGTGGTAAGAATGGGTTTCCAGGCTTTCTGATGCTTTTAACGACCCCAAAACATCTAGATCTAGCCCCGACCGCAACCCACCAACGTCTCACTAGAGAGTCCAGCCTGAGTGTCACGACTGCATACAGCCTGCGTACAACGAATGCATGCAGCCTACTATATACGACCCCCTGAAATATTAGACTGTCCTGTGACCTGTGGATTTTCCCTTTTTGGAATAGGATATAAGGGAAGCACTAAGTATTATAATTTTTTCGATATACAGCGCATTTTAATTAATATTAATATTATTTTTTATGACACTTTAATGTTTTTTTTTTATTTTTATTTTGTATTCACAAACATGGGAAATCCAGGAGTTTCCCGGAAGTCCAATAGTATAGGGGTGTTAGGGTTAGTTGGCGTTCATGTCAAACTGTAATAATTCTATTATTATTCGACTTCAGGGGGTAAACATAATTCAACACAAATAATTGGGAATGTTTTTAATAATTCTCGAAATGCTAATAATTTATGGTATTCGTTAAAAATGTGTATATCGTGTGTGAGAGTGTGGGGTCCTTGTATGTTATCTCCACCCATTTCAAAGATAACGGGACAGTCTAATATCTTAGGGGTGTTCCAAAAATAGACATTTTAAACAGTGATAAGATGGAATAGGGAATTTCCGGTACATTACGTGGCGAAGAGTGTATTGTTTGTTTTGTTTTGTCATCATCATCATCTACTCCTACCGTTGAGCGGCGTGGGGAGGAATAATTTGCGATCCAGTGCATTTGTGTTTTGTCATCATCATCATCTACTTCTGCCGTTCAGCGGCGTGGGAAGGAATAATTTGCGATCCAGTGCGTTTGTGTTTTATCATCATCATCATCATTATCATCAACTTTCACCGTCAAGCGGCGTGGGGGGGGGGGGGGGGGAGGGATAATTTGCGATCCACTACATTTGTGCTTTGTCATCATCATCACTAACATCAACTACTTCTGCTGTTAAGCGGCGTAGGGAGGAATAATTTGCGATCCAGTGCGTTTGTGCTTTATCATCATCATCATCATTATCATCAACTTTCACCGTAAAGCGGCGTGGGGGGGGGGGGGGGGGATAATTTGCGATCCACTACATTTGTGTTTTGTCATCATCATCACTAACATCAACTACTTCTGCCGTTAAGCGGCGTGGGGAGGAATATTTTGCGATCCAGTGCGTTTATGTTTTGTCATCATCATCATCTACTTCTGCCGGTGGGCGGGGGGGGGGGGGGGATAATTTGCGATCCAATTCATTTGTGCTTTGTCATCATCATTATCATCAACTACTTCTGCCGTTAAGCTGGGTGGGAAGGAATAATTTGCGTTCCACTGCATTTGTGTTTTGTCATCATCATCATCTACTTCTGCCGTTGAGCGACGTGAGCGGAGGGGGGGGGGAGGAATAATTTGCGATCCAGTGCATTTGTGTTTTGTAATCATCATCATCAACCACTTCTGACCATGAAGCGGCATGGGGAGGAATAATTTGCGCTCCATTGCATTCATGTTTTGTTATCATCATCATCATCAACCACTTTTCCCATCTATACTTCCATCGCTCCTTTACATTCTGGCTTTTACCAGTTTTACGCGTGGGCTGGACTGATAAATTTGTATAACAAGCATCCTTGCTGTCTCTATTTGATAGCTGACAATAAGAGAGAAACATCTTATCACTAGAGCCTTGTTTTTACCAGATTTCATATATTAGCACACATAGATCTGCGGCGTCCGTGGTTAAGGCATTGTGAGTCTGACTTGTAATCCAACGTACCGCGATCGAAACCCACTGCTAGCTGCATGGATTGTATCCTTTTATGGGACGTCAGCATTACGCCGGCTGTCTTTACTTTCCCAGGACAGCCCATCCTGGTACCCATTTTAGGCTGGGTCGACCTGCGACGTCCCATACCACAACAAAAATCCACGCAGCCTGCAGTGGGTTTTGATCGCGGTATGCTGGCTTACGAGTCGGACTCGCGACGCCTTAGCCGCGGACGCTGCATCGCAAATTATTCCTCCCCACGCCGCTTTAGGTAAAAGTTGATGATAATGATGATGATGATGAAGATAAAGCACAAATGCACCGGACCGCAAAATATTCCTCCCCGTGCCACTCAACGGTTGAAGGAGATGACGATAATGATGATGATGACAAAACATAAACGCACAGGATCGCAAATTATTCCTCCCCACGCCGCTTCACGGCAGAAGTAGTTGATGATATTAATGATGACAAAACACAGATGCCCTGGATCGAGAATTATTCCTCCCCACGCCGCTTCACGACAGAAGCGGTTAATGATGATGATTACAAAATACAAATGCACTGGATCGCAAATAATTCCTTCCCACGCCGCTTCATGGCAGAAGTAGTTGATGATTATGATGATTACAAAACACAGTTGCACTGGATCGCAAATTATTCCTCCCCACGCCGCTTCACTGCAGAAGTAGTTGATGATATTGATGATGACAAAACACAAATGCACTGGATCGAAAATTATTCCTTGCACTGGAACGCAAATTATTCCTCCCCACGCCGCTTCACGTCAAGCCACTTCACGACAGAAGTGGTTGATGATGATGATTACAAAACACAAATGCACTGGAATGCAACTTAACTGCAGAAGTGGTTGATGATAATGATGATGATGACACAAAACAAAACAATTCATTCTGCGGGAATCTCCCATACAAATTAACACACTGCGCCACGTAATGTACCGGGAATTCCCCATCCCATCCTATCACTACCTAAAATATTAGACTGTTCTGTTGGGGGGATATAAAATACAAGGACCGAGTGTGGTTTTTCAGTTGTGTTGCAAATTGTTTTAATGTGCATTTTCCCTTTTTCGTTTAGTTCAAAGATGTGCAAAAGGCGTTTAAGGTGGGGGGGGGGGGGGGGGGGGGGGGGTCTGGATGCGGCATGATTGATCCCGTAAAATGGTTCTCTCCTCGCGATTAGCATCACCCGTCAATATTAACATGCATTACCCTACACTCCACAACTTCAACAACAACCAACCAAGAAAAATTAACAAAGTATGAAACTATAGCTCCCATGAATCTTTAACAGTAACGTATGAAACCATATATTTCAAGCGTTAACTCCCAGGAAACTCTAACAGTAAAGTATGAATCTCTATAGTTCAGGCGTTAACTCTCAGGAGTCTTCAACTGTAATGTATGAATCTGTATAGTTTGAGCGTTAACTACAAGGAATCCTTAACAGTTAAGTACGAAATTGTATAGACCCAGCGACTGCTTTCATGAATCTTCAAGACAACAGCATTCAGGAATCAAGGTACAAAAATCTCAAATACAACCAAAAACCTCAACAGTACTAGGTTAGTTGCGTATCCTTTACAGGACGTTGCAGAGCCAACCCCAACAGCCCCTGGCTGTTGCGTGTTTTTAAGAATGAAAGCCTACAGGTGCAATCCCAAAAAACCCCCCCCACCTTAAACACCCCTGTTCCCCTCTTATGTTTGGGCACCACAATTTTGGTTTTAAACCCTTTTGGGGTTTAAACCTAGAAAGGTTGGGAAAAAAAAGGGCCTATAAAACGGGGTTTTTCCTGTACTAATGTGCTTTTTTTGCCCCCATTGCGTTCTAAACTCACGAAAAACCCTCGCCTGGCTGGTAAAAACACTACCATGACAACTGAAAACTCCCCCTTCCCTTTTCCGGGTTTGGTTTAAATTTACCGAAAAAAAAAAAAAAAAAAAAAGGTTGATGGCTGTTAAAAATCAACCACGTGCAGTTTTGGTTTTTTTTGGGTATTTATTCATCCCCAAAAATTTTTTTTTTAAATTTTTAGATAAAAACTTTATTAATGC
This sequence comes from Candidula unifasciata, assembly GCA_905116865.2. Classification (NCBI taxonomy): domain Eukaryota; kingdom Metazoa; phylum Mollusca; class Gastropoda; order Stylommatophora; family Geomitridae; genus Candidula; species Candidula unifasciata. The sequence continues at coordinate 82,694 of CAJHNH020003048.1, forward strand.
ACCCTCCCCCCCCCCCCCAAACCCCTCTTTTTGTATTTTGGGGGTGTAAAGGGTGTGTGGGGTGTCCTTGTTCGTCCTTTTTCGTTTAATGACTATGTTATTTTTGTTTTATTATTTTTGGTTTTTTGGGGGGGTGTTGTTACTAGCAATTTTCAGGAACAAAGTTCAAAAAGAAATTTTTTTTAGTTTTTTCCTGCTGAACTTTTACGGGGTTTTTTTTTTACATTCATCTAGGGGACCTTTAGATTTTGTATGGAAATTTCCCGGGGAAAATACAGTATTTTTAGGGTTTTTAAAAATGCGAAAAGAAATTAAACCCCAACCCCCCTAAAATATTTTTCTTTTTGGGTTTTTTAAGAAAGCGGAGTCCCCCTTTGGGAAAGGGGGAAAAAAATAAAAAACTGGAGGGTTTTCAAAACCTTACACATTAGGAGGGGAAAAAAATTTAAATCAAAATTTAAATGGTGGGTCAGTTTCTGGCTTTTTTTGTTTTTGAGAGGGTTTCGCTTTTGGACTGCCCCGGTGAATCAATGAACTCGTGATGACAAACCCAACTAAGGAATTTAGCTCCGCACCGACTAGGCAAGGAGGACAAATGACAAACAAAAGGGGCCAAATACACGCCCTTTAAAACCCGCCCAGACAGAAGACCAAATAAACAACAACCCTTGGCCCCGCTGAAACTCTTTTTTTAATTTTTTAAAGGGAAAGGGGGATAATTTTTCCCGGTTCAGCCCTATTTTTGGGGATCCCTTTTTTACTCGGGAAGGAAAGGGCGTTTTTTAGTTTCTCAATTTAATCCAGTCATTTCAGCTTTGATCTCCCCTCTTTTACCTAGACCAATCGGGTAACCAAAAACTTTTTTGTTGCAGGCCCGGTCCTGGGTTTTTGAAAATGGGCCCGGGAAACATTTACCCCGACAAACAAATAATCACACTTTCTGTTTCTTTCTTTTTTTAATTTAGTCTGATTTTCCTACAGGGGGGATTAGATTTGGGAAGGGCTGATTGATTGACCAACCCCCTTTGGACGTATGTTGTATTTGTGCGGGGGAGTTTTTTGGTCATTTCTCTGAACGTTTATTAGTTACATAAAAATGTTTTTCTCACAAACATAGAAATGCTGGCCAGTTCCTGGGCTTTTTGGGAAAATTTCACTGAACTTTGTTTAAAAAAAAGGGAGCTTTTATCATTTTCAGTTTACCCTTTTGGGGTTTTGGTTTTAGTAAACCCGTTTGTCATTTTCAGTGAGTCTGGGGAATTTTCACGAATTGTTGTTTTGTTTTTGTGAGCAGCTGGGCCCTTTTCATGGTTACTTCTATTTGCCATTAGCAGTGGGCTTTGGTAAAATTTCCTGGAAATTTTTTCCACGGGAAGGGGCTTTGGTCAACGGGACTGAACTGTTGTTCGTTCGTGGGTATTATTTTTTTGTAGTGACTTGGGTTTTTAAATTTCCGGTTTACCTGTGGGCATTGAGGAAAATGTTCCCCGTCCCATGGAAATTTTGCTCGTCACATTGGAGTCCCTTTGCATCGATTTACAATAAAATTTTTTACTTGATCCTGGAGTTTCTGTCAATTACAGGAAAACCCTTTGTCGCCAAAACTGGCTTTTTGGGCCCGTTTTTTCCCCTGAACTGTTGGGCGTAGCACCCGAAATTTGGCCCTTTGCTTTAAAAATGTTGTTTTGGGCCCGGTTGTGAAATTTGTATATCCGTTTTGCAGCACCCTTTTTCTGGTTTGGGGCCTTTTTTAGCCTTTTATTGCCTCCGTCTAGCCCACTGCAGCTTGTTATTACAAAACACGAGCCTTGGAAACTTTATAATCCCTATAACATTGGGTTTTGTGAAACCCTCCATGTGGATGTTCGGGGGCCCCCTTATTTCATTTTCTTTCTTTTAAATTTTACTTCCCTCATAAAATTTTCGGATGACAAATGGGTTCTTTTTTCCCCCCCCCCCCCCCAACCCCCCCCCCCCCCCTTTTTTGGGGGGGGGGGGTTGGGAGAGGTTTAAATAA
>CAJHNH020003049.1:0-2500 GCA_905116865.2 Candidula unifasciata
TATTTTTTAGGGCGGTGAAGTAGCCGGGTGTGACTGCCTATTAGCTTTACCAGCTTAATTGGAACCAGGAGACCTAGCGTGCGGATCGTGAACAAGTAATGATACAGCCTGATGACAGCGAATAAACTTACCCACAGGGGAGGAGCTATGGAATCCATTAATCGAGAATGATTTTAGGCGTAAATGTAGGAGGAGGCTGATACAGTTATAAAGGGTGTGAAATATAGGTCTGGTTAATGAGATCCTGGTCTAGCACATGCCCATCGGTTGGGCTTAACTAAGGCTAGACAGAACTTTTGGCATCGTGGTTTCATTTTTCCAGGTAAGATCTAAATTAGGTTCCAAGCTATATTTTATGATAGAGAATCTAACTGTCTTTTTACTCAAGTGTGTGTCTTCATCACTTGTAGTACTCCTAGGCGGACATTTCTTTATTCTCGTAGGGCACTGTCACATTGCTTTTATTTCCTATTTCACTAGTGTGCATGAATGTTTTTTCGGCAGCATGTGTTCAGTGTTTTGTAAAAACAAATGTTGTGTAACGAAAATTTAATATGAACTATCATGTTTTGAAATCACAAGCGTGAGATAACTTGGGCAATCTTTCACGTGTGGTTAATGTGGGAATCTGTAACAGCTAACACACTGAAATGTGTTTTAAACTCTCGGGAGGCTAATGCGGAGATTGATCCCGGAGAGTAAATCCTTGAGATTTGGTATTTGATTCGCCTCAGAAATATTGTTAGCTTTCTGGGCGCGTCGATGGTTCCAAGCATAGATTCCAGAACTGGTTCTGTCTGACTGATTGTCATTTTGAGTCTGTACGAGAGCTGGCACCTGACGTAGAAGACTTGACTATCATTACAGGACGTGTAGAGGAAGGCAGAAGATGTAACAGTTGGAATGTGAGACATAAGCCCTTCCAAATTGGACAGGAGTGAATGTGAGCATGAGGGAGAGATGAAATGTTTTATTTAAATAAACATGCTTGATGTTAGTATAATATACATGCTTAGTGTACATCTAGAGCAGATACTACAATATGCGCTTGTTTCTTCATTCTCCAGTTTCCCACATTGGGCAGGGACTAGTAGGCATCCATTATTTGCCGACCGTCGAGTGTAACGACCTGCAGAAAGCAGTGAGGACGACAAACTGGAAAAGATAGGCAGGGTCTCAAGCCGAGAACTGTCCAAAGGTTGTTACTTTCCAATACCTTTATGATCTCATCATCCACATCATTTCAACTCTACTAGCCTAAACAAGTTCATTTTAATTTCGATTTATTCAAATAAATCTTTTTCATGTTGTTAACACATAGTTGATTAAATTGTGTACTTAGGTTCAAGTGTCTTTGTGCATATTAGTTTACTTCAGCTACAAATATTTAAATCACTTGATGGGGGCTTTTAAGTAATGCCAGGAGAGGAGAGAGCAGTCGGAGGGGTTAAATGAGCACCTGGATTATATCACAGTGGGTGTATCCAGATATCTATCTATCCCTTCTCCTACTCCTGTGGATACAAGTACAGCAACTTTCATTTCATGGAACGAGCCACTCGCTGTTTTCTTGGCTATCCAGGACTGTCTAGGATCAACATAGCTTAGATAATAGTCCAGTTTCTCACGTGGGTGGGCATTGTTAAGGTTCAAACCCACACCCTCACTAAATCAGTGTATTTACCCACGTGGGCGCGCGACACCTCATCTCTGGTGTTTGAACGCCTAGTTCATTGTGTTTGTACACACCGTCGATTTTGTTTCTACACTCTAGTCGTTATATTTGTACACCTCATTGATTGTGTTGTACAGTCATTGATTGTGTTGTACAGTCATTGATTGTGTTGTACCGTCATTGATTGTGTGGCTTATCTGTGTACCCTAGTCCTCGACATAGTTTAAATATAGCCTAGGACTGTGCATGTTCACTTCTGGTACAAGCAGGTGGTTAGTTTGGAATTTTTATAAAAGGATAACCATGTGAACAAATGCTTGTACAAGTCCTTGTGTCGCCCAGAAGAAGGAAATATCGCTGCCATGCTGTAAGAAGTCACAACGCAGTTACATCTTCGGATAAAGGCAGAAAAAGAAGAAGAAGAAAAAGAAGAAGAAGAAGAAGAAAAAAAAAAAAGAAGAAGAAGAAGAAGAAGAAGAAGAAGAAGAAGAAGAAGAAGAAGAAGAAGAAGAAGAAGAAGAAGAAGAAGAAGAAGAAGAAGAAGAAGAAGAAGAAGAAGAAGAAGAAGAAGAAGAAGAAGAAGAAAAATAAGAAGAAGAAGAAGAAGAAGGCGAAAAAGAGGAGGACGAAGAAAAAGAAGAAGAAAAAGAAGAAGAACGAGAAAAAGACGAGGAGGAGAAGGAAGAAGAAGAAAAAGAAAAAGAAGACAAAGATGGTACAGAGTGGTGTGGGGGTGGGGGGGTGGGAGGGAGGGAGGGGTGGCTGTGTGGTCTCTAGGCATGTTGCCGCCTCGAGTACTGGAGGTCCGGGGTTCAAGCCCCGGTG
>CAJHNH020003049.1:7500-52500 GCA_905116865.2 Candidula unifasciata
TCATTGTTTATATATATATAAAAATGAGATAAAAGATTTGAATACAAAAATAAACATGACACTATTAGCCACCAACAAACAAAACACAAACAGTAAAGAACTCTGTCCCGTGCCTTGAGGCATATAGGGCTAGACATATATTCTATAGGCTAGAGGCACCCAGTGAGTGATGTGGTCATCATCACTCCGGCTGCCTCTACCTCCCAGGATTTTGTCTGATACCTATTTCAAGCTGCGTCTACCTGGGAGCCAGCGTCAGTTTTGGAAAACCAGCAGGGCTGCGTCAGGGGTTCCTACTTGTAGATTAGAAGACAACAATCATAACTTCACACTGCTGGTTTATTGTGGCCATTGAGGCGAATGTAAAATGGGACGTAAAGGCGACCGCTAACGTACTGATCACATCACGTACTGATGGGTCTAAAATATTGGACCAGCACCACATGACCAAAACATGTGATAGGGAAGTAAAGGAGCCTTTTTGTGTTAACTGCGCTGCAGGCAGATGACGACAGACTCGTATTTTGTATAGACACGTAGACAGTTGTAGAGTAAACAACACTTTTCAACACCTTTGGGCGTATAGGGCATATAGGGCTAGACCTATATTTTATAGACCAATCGGCACAAGATTGGTGATGTGGTCTGCATCACGCCGGCCTGCACCTGGTACCCAATCAAGGTTGGACTGACCCGGGAGCAAAGATCATTTTGTTTAAAGTCCGGCTCCGCTAGGAAGCGAACCCACGACCTTCCGATCCGGAGGCGAGCGTCTAGCCGATTCGCCATGGCGAATTCCAGAGAGCTGTACAGGGAACATTCTTTTTTTTAAAGGACTGTAGCAGGGAGAACACTTATGGAACCAACTGTTTTTTGATTTTTGTTTTTTGTTTTCTAAGTATCCAGAAACCATGAGTTCTCAACCCTTTGGCTCGGTACTATGGATATCGCAACCTTTCGGCCTTGATTCCATGATAGATACCGTAAATCTGGGAGAAATGTGGCTTTTCTGCCTACCCCCGGGCGTGAACCCGGACCACAAGGAGCTCGTCACCCGGTCACCGCGCAGTCCGGTTTAGCCAACTGCGCTAGAGAGCTGGGCGAACTGACTGTTTAAATATGACTGGTAAAAAAAAGCAGCATTTATTATATCAGTGACAGTAGAGACCACAGCAACAATATACATAACTGCACGGTTGATAAGAACCACCAGAGACCACCAGGCGGGGATTGGTCAACCAGTAAACAGCAGAATATAAATAATGTGCTAATATGAGATCCCAGGCAACAAAGACAGATATCAGTTAAAACCAAGACGGTCTTTAAAAGCTTCATAAAAACCAACAGTAGGAGGTTACACCTGAAAGCTAGGCATTTAAATGCTGTATGTATCCATTTCCTATCGGGCGACATCATAAACATGACAAACGTGAGAGCTACAGAGGAGATCGGATCATTTCCTCGTGTGTCTGTCAATGAGAGACGTGTCCTCTGGTGATATCGGTTTAAATCTGAGGCCTGGGTGTAAGGCTGGGCCGGATGGGTGCAAGGCACAAATGTACGTGGTAACTTTCAATGAATACGAATGACATTCAATGCTTGAACATTTTGTGGTGCACAATACATAAATGGGGTGTTCCTTCAGAAGGTAAACGGGTATTTGTCGCGATGTGGAAAAATGGTCTCCTGGGTTGGTGGGTGGGTGGGTGTGTGTGTATGTGTGTGTGTGCGTGTGTGTGTGTGGTTCAGTGAGAATGTGAATGAGCGGGTAGGTCGATGGATGAGAATGTGGATGAACATTTAAGTAGATGGTTGGGTTTGTAGGTAGATGGATGAGTATGTAGTTGAGTGTGTAGGTAGATGGATGAGTAGAGTGGTGAATGTGAAAGAAAATTGATGAGTAGGTGATTGACTATATAGGTAGATGGATGAGTAGGTGGGTGTGTAGGTACATGGATGTGTAGGTACATGGATGTGTAGGCAGATGGATGAGTAGGTGGGGGAGTGAGTAGGTAGATGGATGAGTAGATGGGTGACTGTGTAGGTAGATGGATGAGTAGGTAGGTGAGTGTGTAGATACGTGGATGAGTAGGTGGGTGAGTGTGTAGATACGTGGATGAGTAGGTGGGTGAGTGTGTAGGTAGATGGATGAGTAGGTAGGTGAGTGTGTAGATACGTGGATGAGTAGGTGGGTGAGTGTGTAGATACATGGATGAGTAGTTGGGTGAGTGTGTAGGTAGATGGATGAGTAGGTGGGTGAGTGTGTAGGTAGATGAATAAGTATGTGGGTGAGTGTGTAGGTAAATGAATGAGTTGGTGGGTGAGTGTGTAGGTAGATGGATGAGTTGGTGGGTGAGTGTGTAGGTAGATGAATGATTTGGTGGGTGAGTGTGTAGGTAGATGAATGAGTAGGTGGGTGAGTGTGTAGGTAGATGAATGAGTTGGTGGGTGAGTGTGTAGGTAGATGAATGAGTATGTGGGTTAGTGTGTAGGTAGATGAATGAGTAGGTGGGTGAGTGTGTAGGTAGATGGATGAGTAGGTGGGTGAGTGTGTAGGTAGATGAATGATTTGGTGGGTGAGTGTGTAGGTACATGGATAAGTATGTGGGGGTGTGTGTAAGCAGATGGATGAGTAGGTGGGTGAGTGTGTAGGTAGATGGATGAGTAGGTGGGTGAGTGTGTAGGTAGATTGATGAGTAGGTGGGTGTGTGTGTAAGCAGATGGATGAGTAGGTGGGTGAGTGTGTAGGTAGATGGATAAATAGGTGGGTGAGTGTGTAGGTAGATGAATAAGTAGGTGGGTGAGTGTGTAGGTAGATGGATAAGTAGGTGAGTAAGTGTGTAGGTAGATGGATAAGTAGGTGGGTGAGTGTGTAGGTAGATGGATAAGTAGGTGGGTGAGTGTGTAGGTAGATGGATAAGTAGGTGGGTGAGTGTGTAGGTAGATGGATGAGTAGGTGGGTGAGTGTGTAGATAGATGGATAAGTAGGTGGGTGAGTGTGTAGGTAGATGGATAAGTAGGTGGGCGAGTGTGTAGGTAGATGGATAAGTAGGTGGGTGAGTGTGTAGGTAGATGGATGAGTAGGCGGGTGAGTGTGTAGGTAGATGGATAATTAGGTGGATGAGTGTGTAAGTAGATTTATAAGTAGGTGGGTAAGTGTGTAGATAGATGGATGAGTAGGTGGGTGAGTGTGTAGATAGATGGATAAGTAGGTGGGTGAGTGTGTAGGTAGATGGATAAGTAGGTGGGTGAGTGTGTAGGTAGATGGATAAGTAGGTGGGTGAGTGTAGGTAGATAGATAAGTAGGTGGGTGAGTGTAGGTAGATAGATAAGTAGGTGGGTGAGTGTGTAGGTAGATGGATGAGTAGGTGGGTGAGTGTGTAGGTAGATGGATAAGTAGGTGGGTGAGTGTGTAGGTAGATGGATGAGTAGGTGGGTGAGTGTGTAGGTAGATGGATAAGTAGGTGGGTGAGTGTGTAGGTAAATGGATAAGTAGGTGGGTGAGTGTGTAGGTAGATTGATGAGTAGGTGGGTGAGTGTGTAGGTACATGGATAAGTAGGTGGGTGAGTGTGTAGGTAGATGGATAAGTAGGTGGGTGAGTGTGTAGGTAGATGGATAAGTAGGTGGGTGAGTGTGTAGGTAGATGGATAAGTAGGTGGGTGTATGTGTAAGCAGATGGATAAGTAGGTGGGTTAGTGTGTATGTAGATGGAAAAGTAGGTGGGTGAGTGTGTAGATAGATGGATAAGTAGGTGATTGAGTGTGTAGGTAGATAGATAAGTAGGTGGGTGAGTGTGTAGGTAGATTGATAAGTAGGTGGGTGAGTGTGTAGGTAGATGGATAAGTAGGTGGGTGAGTGTGTAGGTAGATGGATAAGTAGGTGGGTGAGTGTGTAGGTAGATGGATGAGTAGGCAACCCCACCTCCTGCCCCAACCCCCTGCCCCAACCCCCGGCCCCCACCCCTGTATACCTGGGACCTAGATTAATGTCCCGTTTAGACCTATCCCTATCTCTGCCTTTTCAAAAAATGTTTGTTGGTTCGGTCATTCGTTTCCTCTCTCTGTCTCTGTCTCTCTCTGTCACTAGCCGCCCTGTGTCTTCCTCCCCCTTATGTCTTCGTACTAGCACTAACATCCCGTGTACATACACATCCCTTTCTTTTCTACTCGGGATTAGGTGGGTATCCCTGGAGGTCCTATAGGTCTGGCCTTGTGACAAAAATGACACCAGCATACCAGACCTGATATTTCCAGCAGAAAGCTTAGTTACCCAGCCAGCATGTACCCAGGTGTCAATACAACGATTACATGACAAGGTTTGGTGTTCATTTGCAGGATTTTACCCGGATAATACTTTCAGGGTATCTGCGCCGTCATGAATATCTATTTTACACCGGACTGAAAGAATAATTTTTTTTTTTTAAATATTTGTTTTTATACTTTAAAAGAAATGTTTATACTTTGGTAAAACCCACGTATGGGATGATTGGTTTCTTTAGTCGTGAGACAAACTTGTACTAAACAGAGCAGTGATAGACAAGACCTGCTTGATGTGATAAACGTGTGGGTTTGAGTATGTGTGCATGTACCTAGAAATAGTTCTTCCTTGTCGGTGCAACTGTCAGAAGACACAGGCTGAAAGTCATTCTCTTTATGGCCCCCCCCCCCCCCTCCCCCAAGCCCATAGGTTCTATGTTCCCCCAGCCGTGTGTGTTATATGTTCCTCCAGCCGTGTGTATTATGTATTCGTCAGCCCTGTGTTATATGTTCCCCCAGCCCTATGTTACATGTTCTCCGAGCCATATGTTATATGTTTCCCCAGTCCTGTTATCTATGTTCTCCCAGCCTTGTGTTATATGTTCCTTGAACCCAGTGATATAAGGTCCTCCAGCCCTGAGTGTTTCTGTATGTTTTCTTTGTGTAGGTTTCCGATCCCCACTGGTGATGAAGTTTGGGGAATTACTCAGTGATCCATGCATGTCAAAAAGGCCAACAGTTGCGGGTTTTCTGGCATCGGATGTGTTGGACCGATAGACGCAATATTTTAAGCGCCCTTGTTGGCGTTAACACCTGAAAAGATGTATGTTCCAGTCCTATATGTTGGTGTACATGCTTGTAGTGGGTACTGTTATGTGCGTTATTTCCCGTGCTGACACAGATCTGCTGTATGTCTGTCGTCCGCGACGTTGTCATCAGGGAGTTCCCCCGTCGTGCAAGTAATTTATCTTTTCAATAACCAACTGAGCTTGTCATGTGATTCCAGGCCCACTGTTTCGTTGCTTTCACAAATCTCTATAGATTCTTTAGAAACCGCACAGTTATTCTAATAGAAAACTTCAAGCCAGCTGAACGTTTTTCCTGAATGCCAGAGAATATAGAGTCTTACTGTTTACCTGGCTATATCATACTGGGCCCAATTGTAGACTCGCGCCATTGACTGTTTCTCAATGGGCACCCTGAAGCCAGTACACCGGGGCTGTAGCTTGGGTATGGAAACAAAATAATCCACCCGGCAGTTTATTGTGGATCTTCTCGAATGGTGGCTTTCGGTGGTGGGTTTCCGTGTTCGAGCTCTTTAGTTGGGTTCATGACTAGAGGATCGGGCTGTGAATGACGTCTCAATAACCAGCTCGCAGGAGCAGCATTTGTTGTAGGTTGCTTTCCATCGGAATTTATGATTTTCTATGAGTGGCTGGCATGCGTCAACAGCCAACCTGGCGCCGTGTGGTGCTGGCTCTTGTGTTGGCATCTCACGTCCCTCAGTGCTGGGTTGCCAGATATAAAAAAAAACAGCTTCATTTTATGCCAAACCGTTTCCCAAAATATGCCAGAAAAATACACACACACACAAAGTGTAACATTGTACCCACTTCACATCAAAAGCTCTAGATTGAATTCTTCACTGTCATCCTCACTGGAACCAGTGGAAGATACAGCGTAAACCTTTTCGGATGTTAAATCTGAAAGCATTTTATCAGATGGGATAAAGTCTTTGTAACTCATCTATAATGACGGCATATTTCTTGTTCCGAAATCATCAATAAGGTCATCATTTAGTGCAGGCGATTTCATATTTTTTATTAGGCATGAACATTTAGTTCTATGCAACTGTATGTGCTCCAATGTACTCCCCCACCATGCGCTATCATGATTTCACTTCGATGATCAATTGTGCGTATTGCACAATGGCAGGCCATGCCTACAGCAAGTTGCAACTCTGCTTCCTTTAACTTTATCATTACTTTGCCTAGGAGTCATTGTTGTTTTGACGGGAGTTTTCATCCTGTGTTTTTCGGATTTTTCATGATTTGAAATGCTACTAATTCTTGGTGCATCAGTGCACTGACACCGTTTACAAAATGCTGCCTCTGATCCGACTGAAGATCTTTTGAGCCGTGGGTATGTTTTCTTCCAGTTACTATTATACTTGCGATGTCATAGGTTGCTTTCCATTTTTTTTTATAACGTGGCCATTGGTGAAAGTAATAAAATCTATCACAGATAGAACTAGGTCTATATCCTCTTTATTTTCTGTCCTCAAGTAATTTATGAACAGTCTGAATCACTTGATATCAGTGGTGGGTTTTGGTTTTATATCGCACGTTTATTCTAGTAGATTAACATAAATTACAGAGGGCCTTGGTTATCGAAGTCACGATCCGTTTAGGAAAACAACAAATACAATCAGAAATGGCGCGATTCTCCGTTATTGCGTACCAGGACATCACAACAAAGTCAAACTGAAATAAAAATGTTAACTGTAGGTCTACATTGCTTTTAGTAAATCTGCGTGTTTCTAACGTAGGAACCATGAAGAAAATGTGAGCACATTTTGATAAGAAAAGCCAGGAAAAACCTAAATATGTCAAAATATTCAACTTCATTATATTATGCCAGTTCAATCTCAAATATGCCAAATTTGCGGAGCCTGGCATCAAAAATGCCAATATGGCAACCCTGGCTCAGCGGCAGCTCCGATGGCACATGGGTTTTATTTCCGGGTGTCCTAGCTACCGCTGTATCTGTGTACACGCGCGCCGGTGTGTATATTTATGTCTCCCTCGCCACCTCCACTCTTGTGGTTTCAGTACTGTTGGCAACTTAAATACTCATAATTTTCAAGTAAATGGTGAGTTAGGGATTACAACAGTTGGGACAGCTGGGTCTTTTACCATCACTCCTGGCAAATGCAGAGATCAATAATAGGATGGAACGGACTCAGGACCAGGGCTGTCCAAGATTGGTGCTTTCGTACAAATTAGTACTATTTGACCTTTGCGTAGTAAAAGTGTGTGTATGCTGATGTTATGGGTACGTTGTAGCAGTTTTTCATCAATTTTATAAATTTTAGCATTGTGTTGAACCTTTTTTTTAGTGATTTTAGGTTTGCTTAAAATACGCCGGATGCAAATATTGATGCAAATGTTCACTAAGCACATACTACAGGACTGCCTAAACTACTCCCAGCAAAGATTGTGGATCTGACCCAAGGAAGCTACAGTACAGGAGAAGCTGTAATTAAGTGGGGGGGGGGTGGCGACCGCAGTCGGATGACCCTATTTGTGACCCAGACGGAACTAAATGTTAAGCATGTCTGATTTCGAACGCAGAAGAAGAAGATGCAAATGTACCATTGGACTTAATGGGTCAAGCGCGCCTTGGCTTCAGTTTCACAAGTTAACAATTCTACACGTGTCTAATAAAACAGATATTCCAGCGCTTGCAGATATGTGAATTCTGTACAAGGCGACAGTTGCTTGAGGTACTGACTCCCTTTAGTGCTACTGAAGGAAGACCGATATCATTTATGTCACCGGTCGTGACACATCACAGTCTTATTAAAACACATTATAAACTAATACATAAAGAATAGACGAACTAATAGTAAAACATCAACCACCTCATTTAAAAGAAAAATAGATTGTTTACAAATATAAAGATGAAAGTAGCTTACTAGTGTTATCCAAAGTTATGCTGTCTTTTGGAATGACCGAATTCCTCTGCGACTGCAGAAATAGTTTTTCTTTTTTGCTCAACGAAATATAAGATAAAAACAAATCGCTCTTCTTTGAACAACAATAAATGCATATCAGAGTGATTGCTGCAGGACATTACCGGCACCAGCTGAAAGCCGCCGCCTCATCAGCTTTGGAACAAACTGAGCAGGAACACAAGTATGGTTCGTCATGTACACATATATATACCACAAGCTTACCCAAACATTCGGCACACATAAAGGAGACCATAAATATAACCAGCAACTGCTGGCAGCAGTTTGCACGTCGTCAATTTGAAAAAAAAAATGTTTTTTGTTAGAATTGGCCATTACCCGCATGGGACAGCATGTTACAGCTCCCTGACTGGTGTCAGCGTTACAGGTGCCCTAGTTAAAGCTTTGGAGGTTGGCCAGGGTGTCTGCGATCTGCCTTGTTGGTGGACCGACCTGACTGGTGTCAGCGAAACGGGTGCCCTAGTTAAAGCTTTGGAGGTTGGCCAGGCTGTCTGCGATCTGCCTTGTTGGTGGACCGACCTGACTGGTGTCAGTAAAACGGGTGTCCTAGTTAAAGCTTTGGAGGTTGGCCAGGGTGTCTGCGATCTGCCTTGTTGGTGGACCGACCTGACTGGTGTCAGCGAAACGGGTGCCCTAGTTAAAGCTTTGGAGGTTGGCCAGGCTGTCTGCGATCTGCCTTGTTGGTGGACCGACCTGACTGGTGTCAGCGTTACAGGTGTCCTAGTTAAAGCTTTGGAGGTTGGCCAGGGTGTCTGCGATCTGCCTTGTTGGTGGACCGACCTGAAAGAGATTGTTTAACCTCAGGGTGGAATGGTCAACGTTTGATAGTAGCCCGGAAGGAACACACTGATCGATGGATATCCTCTCTCTTCATCCTTATTCACGCAGGATTACGTTTGCCCCGAGCAGGTGTATCGGATACAGGTGTCCCAGTAATAACTTCTGTAGAGGTTTCAATGTGTATTTCCCATCTGCCTTGCTAGTTTACCATCCAGCAATAAGATTTAAGGTTTTATCTCCCCTTTCTCAGATGTTCACTGTGTCCGGATTCATTTTGACAGAACTAGACTGCCATTGATAAACACGAACTTAGACAAAAACATCTTGGATTAGTACGCTAACATTGATTACAGAGAGTCATTATTCCTAATATACGAAAACAGACAGACGGTTAGATAGATAGACAGACAGATAGATGACTGACAGACACACAGGCACGCGTAGATTGAGTTACACCTTTGTTAAAATACAACATTCCTACAGCATGCCAGCAACATAAGCACACAACCAGTTTGCCCATCAGGTCATCGAATGTCACTGATTTCCAGTGTTGCCACTTTTCTTTGACAAAAAAATATCCAAAACGGTGTCAAAAAATATCTAAAAAGATCTAAATCTGCGTGGAAAAGATCTAGAAAAAACATCCAAATTGAAAAAGTCAAAAATTACATAGCTTTTGTTATGACTTACCCTACATAATCATGTCCTCACCTTCACTGATGTCTGCCTGACAAGATCCACAGAATAAACTTAGCTTGGATAATGAAGTTGAAGCTTCAGATCCAAAATGACCCTGGTATGCTTTAGCTGTTCAAATTTCTTAATAAGTGGAACAGTAGGCTTATTTCTCTAGTCTCATCAGGCCGAATTTTAATGGCACGATAGCATTTCAGAGGTCAAATTTGATCCTGTTTTTTAGGTTAGATTTGATATAATTCCTAGCACTGAAAACTCTTTCTACTTCAGCATTTGAGTGGGGTAGTATCATGGCAGACATGGCACTTTAAAGAGCTTACAGAATGGACTGTTTGATAAGGCATCTTTAAATTGTCTCACTTCACTCCAAAACGCTTTAGTTTCTGTTTTGTTTGTCCATTCAGCTAACTTTATTTTGGTTAACTGATATTCTGCTTCCGCGACACTATTATCAGTAGCCCCTAAAAATGTCATAACTTTACAATATTTAGGTATGTCCTTTATTGGCTGAAGTATGTTGCTCACAGAAAAAAGTGAAATATTTTTCAAAACATCTAGATTTTCTGGAAGTCTCTGCTTCAATTGCTTCAATAATGAGATAAGGAAATCTTGACAGCGTTTTCTTAAGTTGTTCTCTTCATTCTCTGTTAACAGTCCTTTTGTTTTTAAATCATCAATTTTTGATTCGATTTAATATCCAAGGTGTGGCTTAGGAGCCAAATAGCTCTCTATAGTGCAAGTGAGCAAATCAGCTTTAGAAGTTGACAACACCAGTCCTTTACCGAGTGAAATAGCAAGGTGAGATCAGCAAGTAATTTAACTTTATCAACAAGTTTAGATTCGAACAGTTTATTAACTTTTTGCACTTCCATTAGAATAGGTTATAAAAAAGAGAATGAATGACACATTTTTTTGCATCACTGTACATTCCATATAGTATTTCAGCTGTGTCGCACTTTTCACTTTGTCTTGTTATTTCAAAGTGTGTCTTCAACTTCAGCCGTTGCTTCATAATTCTTTCAACAGCTGGTTAAATTGATAACCATCTAGTTTTGCAATCTGACAGAATTTTCAGTGGTGTGGAACCATCATTTAAGGCAGTATATAATGTATTGTATCGCTGTTATCTGACAAATGATTTGGAAAACCAGTAAAGTGTTTCAGCAATAAGGTATTCCAAATTCCTTGGTAAATATTTAGATGAAGCATGTGATAATGCTAGCTGCAATGAATGACGCATACATTTTATAAGTATTAACAATGGGTTAGCTTCCTTCAACTTGGCATAAACGCCATTGTTTATACTAACCATCACTGAGGCATTATCAGTACCAATTACAGCCAAATTCTTCAAGCCTAACTGTTTGCTGATTAAAAGGTCCTTCAGTTCCTAAACTATACTTTCTACATCACACTTTTCAAATTGAACTAGTCCAAGATTTTTTACAAATCGATCAAATGGTCACAGTTTGAAATTGCGCAGTGACAAATTAAAAACATTGCGACTGATACTTCAACTTTTGATGATTCATTTATCAGTATAGTTCTGAAAAAAGAAGTCAGTGGTGTAATATCTTGAAATGAAACTGCAGTTTTATGCTTTTTTATTCTCTGCATGACTCTTTGAGTTTTGTATTTTCGCTTTAGTTTCACACTTGCAGTACTTACAACAAGCTTTGGTCATATCCCCGGTTTTTAATTTTGTCATCATGCAACCACGCTTTCCAAATTTTTTGTTCATACTTTACTTTTGGCATGTTGAAAGGTTTGTTCAAAGTGAAAGCCACATAAGAAGGCGAGCAATTATTTTTTTCAAATCACATGAAAAAGAAACGCAAAGTCAGCACGGTGAGGATACAGTTGAAACAAAGTTAGTATGATTTACGCGCGTTTTTATTAACTGGTACTGGGGCTGCCAGATATTTGTGCGTTGACCCCAGTGAGAGTTCAAAGTTCAAGTAATGGCAGTTGTCACAATGTACGCGCCAGACTAAAATAAAAATATATTAGTAAATATTTTACACAGTAATTATTAAATTGACAATGAAAAAAAAATCAATAAAATATCTAACTCCCTGTGAAAAGTTTCTAGAAAAACATTTACGATCTAAACGTCAAAAACAGTATCTAAAGGCAATGAAAAAGATCTAAATTTGGATATAAAGATCCAAAGTGGCAACACTGATTTCCTGGTTGTCTCCCTCATTCCATCCTTAGGTAAGCTTGTTACCCTACTCCCTCCCCCTCGCCGCCGCTGACTTTCACCCGCTGTCTTTCCCGCCCCTGCTCCTGTGGTTGCCTGGCCCCGCGGTTCCCTGTATGCGGTGAACGTAAATTAGCACAGACAGCAACAGCTACTGTGTATCAGAGACTTAGCCGCGGTGAACCCCTGGCCATCAATCTTCTCAAATCTTTCATCGAATACCGTAGCGGGTTTAGATACTCCAGGCTGCCTGCTGCTGCCGAGATGGTCCTGGCGCCAAGGCGTCACCGTTGAAATGAGACTTTGGTTGCTTAAGTGGCTTTACTTCTTAAGGTGATTAAGGGGGACGGGCTGTTTATATATATATATATATATACACATATAAACACACACACGTATATGTGTTTGCTTAAACTACACATCTTATATGTGTATGGGTGTGTGCATGGGTGTGTGTATGGGTGTGTGTATGGGTGTGTGTATGGGTGTGTATGGGTGTGTGTATGGGTGTGTATGGGTGTGTGTATGGGTGTGTATGGGTGTGTGTATGGGTGTGTGTATGGGTGTGTATGGGTGTGTGTATGGGTGTGTGTATGGGTGTGTGTGTTTGGTATCCTGAATGCGCATTGAACGTCTGTCTCCCCGTGTGGGTTCCTTGGCATTTTCGTAGACAGACCACGAATAGACCCCGTGCCGAATAGACCCTGTGCCGCATAGACCCTGTGCCGAATAGACCCCGTGCCGAATAGACCCCGTGCCGAATAGACCCCGTGCCGAATAGACCCCGTGCCGAATAGACCCCGTGCCGAATAGACCCTGTGCCGAATAGACCCCGTGCCGAATAGACCCCGTGCCGAATAGACCCCGTGCCGAATAGACCCCGTGCCGAATAGACCCCGTGCCGAATAAACCCCGTGCCGAATAAACCCCGTGACGAATAAACCCCGTGCCGAATAGACCCCGTGCCCACCCAAAGCATTTCGTAGGAGTCGACTAATCGGGATATTCCTTCGAAGTTGAAGTGCATCTGCCTGAGAGGCAAGGAACCAACAGTCTGCATACAAATGGGTCAATTATATGATACCTATGAGCACGCAACACTCAGGTTCTGGAACAGGACTAGAGTCCAGAAGTGGATGAACAACTAGATCTTTCCGCCAGTTTACAGCCAGTGAACGAGAAGAAGACTCGCTCAGTACATGAAGTACCCATAACCCCGTTTTGCAGTATATATCCCTTGGCGTGTAGCGACTGACGAAATATTATGTGGCATTTTGTATGGTGCCGTTGTCCGTCCCCACCCATTTGACCTGCTGGGATATGTGTGTGTGTGTGTGTGTGTGTGTGAGTGTGTGTGTGTGTGTGTGTGTGTGTGTGCATAAATACAAACACAAACATCTTTCTTCTATTTATGTTTTGCTACTACCTTTCCTTAAGTTCTTTCTTCTACCTGTCACTGTCAGCGCAGTTTTGCGGCCTTGCTTGCTGCTGTTAAATTAAAAATAACTCATTGCTCCCATTTCAAATGCTACGACAACACAACAGTTTTGGCAAAATACACCAGCCCGCACACGCAAAGTAATTGCGCAAGGCAGCCGCCAGAAAACACTAACATTCGGCCACTAGACTTGCTGCTCGTTTTTTAATATAATATAACATTAAATCACGAGAAACCATTTTTGCACGCGCACGCACACACACGAACACACACACACTCACACACACTTACTCACTCACACACACACACACACAACATTTCAAATGAAATCCGCAGCAAGCACTGAACTCAGTAGTTGGGAAACGAAACAGTCGGATCCTAGTTCAGTTGGGAAAATGTGTCAGCTGTTGAATAAAGTGTACTCAGTAGCCACAGTTTTGAAAATTAGGATGGTCACGGGCCAGAGGCCCTGGCAACAGCGGGGACAGATCATTACTAGAACCCAGGAGACAGTGATCTGCGAGCCACTTGCTAGACTTGGCCAGCCTGCTGCCAGTTGAGGAACCCTGCTATAAGGCGGTTAAGACCATCACTTATCCACTTTATCGACTGCCATTGGTTTTGCACCAGAACGTGATATTGGAGGCCAGGGCTATTCAACTAAGTTCACTCAGGAGCCAATATTTTAAAAATAGGGATCGTCACGGGCCGGACGCCCGAGCCCAAGCATAGAAAGACCATCAATAGAATACAACTGGCAGTGACCAGCGGACCGCTTGCTAGGGCTCTGCGGGTCAGATTTGGCCCTAGGGGCCGCCGCCACTTAAAAAGCTCTACCCTAGGCGAGGCTTGTCTACCAGAAATTAGGGCTGGCATGAAAGGATTGGTTAAACCCGTATTAACTAATCCATGTAAAGACATGGGTTGATTTACTTATCTATATTCTGATCTTGTCGCCCCGTTTGTTCAAAAAAGTGTTCGTTGATCGTTTCCAACATTTTGTCATTTAATTAAATATTTCTTTTTGCCCCTTCTTTTTCTTCTGCTTCTTCTTCTCCCTCTTCTTCTTTTTCTTTCGAGGCTTTGATGTTCATTCTGCAGACATCACGCGCATGTATTTATTTTTCGCATTACAGTTGGTGACTCTTAGTGTTTTAATTGACTGTTGTCCGTATCGACATTCTCGCACTTCGGTCCGTCCCATTCGTGGTCCTTCTTCTGATGCAGCAGCCATCTCACTGTCTCCAAGCTCACTGTAATCACTAACGTGTCTAGGTCTGCATACGCAGGGACCTGGGTTGGGTGACTAGGTCTGCATGCGCAGTGACCTGGGTTGGGTGACTAGGTCTGCATGCGCAGTGACCTGGGTTGGGTGACTAGGTCTGCATGCGCAGTGACCTGGGTTGGGTGACTAGGTCTGCATGCGCAGTGACCTGGGTTGGGTGACTAGGTCTGCATGCGCAGTGACCTGGGTTGGGTGACTAGGTCTGCATGCGCAGTGACCTGGGTTGGGTGACTAGGTCTGCATACGCAGTGACCTGGGTTGGGTGAGTATAGTCTGGCTTGAACGATACCGAACCTAATATTGCTTTTAGGTACATATATCTATTTATCTATCTTCCTAGCTAACCATCTATTTACATACCCATCTATCTTCCTACCTAACCATCTATTTACATACCCATCTATCTTCCTACCTAACCTTTTATTTACATACCCATCTATCTTCCTACCTAACCATCTATTTACATACCCATCTGTCTGTTAGATAGGCATCTGTCTGTTAGATAGGCATCTGTCTGTTAGATAGGCATCTGTCTGTTAGATAGGCATCTGTTTGTTAGATAGGCATCTGTCTGTTAGATAGGCATCTGTTTGTTAGATAGGCATGTCTGTTAGATAGGCATCTGTCTGTTAGATAGGCATATGTCTGTTAGATAGGCATCTGTTTGTTAGATAGGCATCTGTCTGTTAGATAGGCATCTGTCTGTTAGATAAACATCTGTCTGTTAGATAGGCATCTGTCATATGTTGTTGACGATTGCTGCTATCATTGTCTGTTTTTTTTTTTTTTTTATATCCAGAAGCCATGAGTTGTTAACCCTTAGGCTCAAGTACTATGGATATCGCAACCCTTTAGCCTTGATTCCATGATAGTTACCGTAAATCTCGAAAAAAAATTGGCTTTTCTACCTATTTCCCCCCCCCCCCCCCCCGGGCGTGAACCCGGACCACAAAGAGTTTGTCACCCGGTCACCGCGAAGTCAGGTTTAACCAACTACGCTAGAGAGTGATCATCATTGTCTGTTAAATGAGGTATGAATAGAGTAATGTGTGCGAGCAGTTCATCTGTTTGCCTGCCGATCTACCCATCTATGTTTCTGGCTGTCGATCAACAACTACTCATTTTCCGTTACTATACTCCTTTCTTCTAAGAAACTCACCTCTCTATATTTGAGATCTTGATATTTCACCACTCTCGCTGCTGTATTTTCCCGATCCGCCACTGCAAGATTAAGATTTAATTTGAAAATGTTGTGGAAGAAGCTTTCATGTTCCCCCAAAGAGACGGTCGGCGCCAGGCTTGTGAACTCTGCGCCGTGTCTTCCTATTTTAAAAACGCGCTGTTGTCGCTCCACATAAATTGTGATTGGCGCCTCCGTTTGAAACGCCGCTATCTGCTTATTTGTAAATAAATGATTTCGTTTCTAGCCAGCCTGTATACAATTTTAGCTCATATTATTTGGGAAAACTGGCAAGTTATGGTTAGTAAGCAATATCTCTGCCTGATGACTTGAGATGCCAGCTCTGAGACCTTTAAATTGGGGAGCGAAAGATACAGTGAAGAAGTTTGCGTTTTAGATATACACTCTGTCAGATATGCTAGGAGTATTAATCATAGTGCCAGCGTTGAGTCACTTATAGAACTTGACAGACATAAGTTGTCTAGTCAGCCATTGGTTTATAATGATACTTTACATCACTGGCCGCCATATTCCTATGAGATATTTTGTTTGTATCATTGGAAGTCAGGCTATAGAAATACACGGAACTGACTGACTAGCTCTCTCTGGCAGCTGATGGTGACTGAAGCTTTGATATCACCAGTGTTGCCACTTTTCTTTGACAAAAAATATCTAAAACGGTGTCAGAAAATATCTAAAAAGATCTAAATCTGCGTGGAAAAGATCTAGAAAAAACATCCAAATTGAAAAAGTCAAAAATTACATAGATTTTGTTATGACTTACCCTACATAATCATGTCCTCACCTTCACTGATGTCTGCATCACAAGATCCACATGATAAAATTAGCTTGGATAATGAAGTTGAAGCTTCAGATCCAAAATGACCCTGGTATGCTTTAGCTGTTCAAATTTCTTAATAAGTGGAACAGTAGGCTTATTTCTCTAGTCTCGTCAGGCCGAATTGTAATGGCACGATAGCATTTAAGAGGTCAAATTTCATCCTGTTTTTTTAGGTTAGATTTGATTTAATTCCTAGCACTGAAAACTCTTTCTACGTCAGCATTTGAGTGAGGTAGTATCATGGCAGACATGGCACTTTAAAGAGCTTACAGAATGGACTGTTTGATGAGGCATCTTTAATTTGTCTCACTTCACTCCAAAACGCTTTAGTTTCTGTTTTGTTTGTCCATTCAGCTAACTTTATTTTGGTTAACTGATATTCTGCTTCCGCGACACTATTATCAGTAGCCCCTAAAAATTTCATAACTTTACAATATTTAGGTATGTCCTTTATTGGCTAAAGTATGTTGCTCACAGAAAAAAGTGAAATATTTGTCAAAACATCTAGATTTTCAGGAAGTCTCTGCTTCATTTGCTTTAATAATGAGATAAGGAAATCCTGACAGCGTTTTCTTAAGTTGTTCTATTCATTCTCTGTTAACAGTCCTTTTTAAATCATCAATTTTTGATTCGATTTAATATCCAAGGTGTGGCTTAAGAGCAAAATAGCTCTCCATAGTGCAAGTGAGCAAATCAGCTTTAGAAGTTGGCAACACCAGTCTTTTACCGATTGAAATAGCAAGGTGAGATCATCAAGTAATTTAACTTTATCAACAAGTTTAGATTCGATCAGTTTTTTAACTTTTTGCACTTCCATTATAATAGGTTATAAAAAGAGAATTAATGACAAATATTTTTTCATCACTGTACATTCCATATAGTATTTCAGCTGTGTAGCACTTTTCACTTTGTCTTGTTATTTCAAAGTGTGTCTTCAACTTCAACCATTGCTTCATAATTCTTTCAACAGCTGGTTAAATTGATAATCATCTAGTTTTGCAATCTGACAGAATTTTCGGTGGTGTGGAACCATCATTCAAGGCTGTATATAATGTATTGTATTGCTGTTGTCTGACAAATGATTTGGAAAACCAGTAAAGTGTTTCAGCAATTAGGTATTCTAAATTCCTTGGTAAATATTTGGATGAAGCATGTGATAATGCTAGCTGCAATGAATGACGCATACATTTTATAAGTATTAAGGATGGGTTAGCTTCCTTCAACTTGGCATAAATGCCATTGTTTATGCCAACCATCACTGATGCATTATCAGTACCAATTACAGCCAAATTCTTCAAGCCTAACTGTTTGCTGATTAAAAGGTCCTTCAGTTCCTAAACTATACTTTCTACATCACACTTTTCAAATTGAACTAGTCTAAGATTTTTTACAAATCGATCAAATGGTCACAGTTTGAAATTGCTCAGTGACAAATTAAAAACATTGCAACTGATACTTAAACTTTTGATGATTCATTTATCAGTATAGTTCTGAAAACAGATGTCAGCGGTGTAATATCTTTAAATGAAACTGCAGTTTTATGCTTTTTTAGTCTCTGCATGACTCTTTGAGTTTTGTATTTTCGCTTTAATTTCACACTTGCAGTACTTACAACATGCTTTGGTCATATCCCCAGTTTTTCATTTTGTCATCATGCAACCACTCTTTCCAAATTGTTTGCTCATACTTTACTTTTAGCATGTTGAAAGGTTTTTTCAAAGTGAAAGCCACATAAAAAGGTGAGCAATTATTTTTTTTTAATCACATGAAAAAGAAACGCAAAGTCAGCACAGTGAGGATACGGTTGAAACAAAGTTAGTATGATTTACGCACGTTTTTATTAATCAGTACCGGGGCTGCCAGATATTTGTGCTTTTGACCCCAGTGATAGTTCAAAGTTCAAGTAATGGCAGTTGTCACAATGTAAGTGCTAGACCAAAACAAAAATATTGTATTAAATATTTTACTCAGTAATTATTGGATATAAAAGATCCAAAGTGGCAACACTGGATATCACAGCCAGCCGCATGTCTTCGTCTTCTTTCTCTTAGCTGTCACTGGCTGTAAACTCAGGCGGAAAGTTCTGGTTGTTCGTCCACTTCTGTACTTTGGTCTTATTATCCGAAACTTGAGTTTTCTGTGCACATCCGTTTTACAAACCTGCCTTACTTGCTTGCAGACATGATTCCTCGCCTCTTGTCCCAGAAAAAAACTGGGTAGTCGCCCTTCATGGCATGCACGTTAGAGACAGTGGTTCCCCCCCCCCCCTCACCACCTTTTCCCTCCTCCATATGCCCCAAAACTCACACTGGGAACGAAGATGTCAGTCCTACAGGAACATGTTCCAGATATCCTGTTCAGCCCTATAAACTAGTCATACTTTAGGTACCCTTCGGCTTCGGGAGCACAGTGGCTAGACGCCAGCTTGCCTGTCCGAAGGTCTTCTGTTCGAGTCCTCATCAAGATGAATGTTTATAAAACAACCTTGGCTCCCAGGTCCGTCGAGTCTAAATTGGGTACCAGGAAATGTCCTGTGAGGTAAAGGCGACCAGTTCTGTGGTGATCACATCAGCCTGTAATGCTGATTGGTCTGTGGTAATATAAGTCTAGCACCATATGCCTGACGCGCGAATGGCGGGAACGGAGTCTTTGTCTTGGCTGACCCGACGTCTACACCCAGTCTTCCTAACAGCATACGGGCCCCTGTGCAAACCATGTGATGGGGCCCCAACGACACCCACTCACAGGAATGAAATCTTTTATTTATGGCAAGTCCCTTCACATACACAGATCAACATAGGGCCCCCTATGCTCTTGGGGCCCGGGAAAGTGCCCAGCTGGCCCATGCGCTAAGACCGCACTAGCTACGCCAAGTACTTACTGCCCTAATATTCCTTACTCTTGTAGGGTTTCAGGGATCCCTCTCTAGAAAGACGCCATAAAGATCGCAGATCAATTAGTTTCCTGTCTACCACTGTTGTGAAGAGGGAAAATAGAACATGTTGTGACCACTGGAAAGATCTGGGAAGGTGGGATAGAGCAAAACACCGAGAGAAGATTCTTGACAGTCTTGTTGCAAGGCATAGAGGTGTGTCACCACACGAACTGATACATGCTGCACGCGATCGCAGATTGTGGAGAGGCATGATCGCCCACGCCAGTAGACAAGGCACCTGATGATAATGATATCACTGTTAGACCAAGTCTAATTATTTCTCGTGGTTATAAATTATATTTGTTACACAGTGGTGGAGAAGGCGCATCAGTTACAACTGAGTTATTCTTGGCGCATGTTGGGTCACGTATAACGTCTTTTTTGTGGCCGAGAATGAATTTGTTTACTCCTATTTACGACCAAGCGAACTTTACCGTGGTTGGGAATTCTAGTTCACTCACGATTTGGTCATATTTAGTGTCATATTAAATGGCTAAAATGTGTGACCCGCTGATCAGATCTTAACACCATATGATACCATAGAGTTATGGCTAGAACTTGTGACACGCTCATCAGATCTTAACACCATATGATACCACAGAGTTATGGCTAGAACTTGTAACACGCTGATCAAATCCTAACGTCTTATGATACCTCAAAGTTATGGCTAGAACCTGTAAAACGCTGATCAGATCTTAACGCCATATGATACCTCAAAGTTATGACTAAAACGTGGGACACACTTATCAGATCTTAACGCCATATGATACGTCAAAGTTATGGCTAGAACTTGTGACAAGCTGATCAGATCTTAACGCCATATGTTACCTCAAAGTTATGGCTAGAACTTGTAACACGCAGATCAGATCTTAACGCAATGTGATACCTCAAAGTTATGGCTAGATCTTGTAACACGCTAATCAGATCTAAACGCAATTTGATACCACAAAGAACGTTTGACACGCTGATCAGGCGTGTAAGACCGCCTGTATGAGAGGACAGTGTCCCTGTGGCGTGTTGGACCGCCTGTATGAGAGGACAGTGTCTCTGTGGCGCGTTGTACCGCCTGTGTGAGAGGACACAGTGTGTGTGTGGCATTTTGGACCGCCTGTATGAGAGGACAGTGTCTATGTGGCGTGTTGGACCGCCTGTATGAGAGGACAGAGTGTACGTGTGGCGTGTTGGACCGCCTGTATGAGAGGACAGTGTGTGTGTGTGGCGTGTTGGACCGCCTGTATGAGAGGACAGTGTCTATGTGGCGTGATGGACCGCCTGTATGAGAGGACAGAGTGTGTGTGGCGTGATGGACCGCCTGTATGAGAGGACAGAGTGTGTATGGCGTGTTGGACCACCTGTATGAGAGGACAGTGTCTGTGTGGCGTGTTGGACCGCCTGAATGAGAGGACAGTGTCTATATGGCGTGATGGACCGCCTGTATGAGAGGACAGAGTATGTGTGGCGTGTTGGACAGCCTGTATGAGAGGACAGTGTGTGTGGCGTTTTGGACCTCCTGTATGAGAGGACAGAGTGTGTGTGGCGTGTTGGACCGCCTGTATGAGAGGACAGAGTGTGTGTGGCGTGTTGGACCGCCTGTGTGAGAGGACAGAGTGTGTATGGCGTGTTGGACCGCCTGTATGAGAGGACAGAGTGTGTGTGTGGCGTGTTGGACCGCTTGTATGAGAGGACAGAGTGTGTGTGTGGCGTGTTAGACCGCTTGTATGAGAGGACAGAGTGTGTGTGTGGCGTGTTGGACCGCCTATATGAGAGGACAGTTTGTGTGTGTGGCGTGTTAAACCGCCTGTATGAGAGGACAGTGTGTGTGTGTGTGTGTGTGTGGTGTTGGACCGCCTGTATGAGAGGACAGAGTGTGTGTGGCGTGTTGAACCGCCTGTATGAGAGGACAGAGTGTGTGTGGCGTGTTGGACCGCTTGTATGAGAGGACAGAGTGTGTGTGTGGCGTGTTGGACCGTCTGTATGAGAGGACAGAGTGTGTGTGGCGTGTTGGACCGCTTGAATGAGAGGACAGAGTGTGTGTGGCGTGTTGGACCGCTTGTAGGAGAGGACAGAGTGTGTGTGGCGTGTTGGACCGCTTGTATAAGAGGACAGAGTGTGTGTGGTATTGGACCGCCTGTATGAGAGGACAGAGTGTGTGTGGCGTGTTGGACCGCCTGTATGAGAGGATAGTGTGTGTGTGGCGTGTTGGACCGCCTGTATGAGAGGACTGAGTGTATGTGGCGTGTTGGACCGCTTGTATGAGAGGACAGAGTGTGTGTGGCATGTTAGACCGCTTGTATGAGAGGACAGAGTGTGTGTGGCGTGTTGGACCGCCTGTATGAGAGGACAGAGTGTGTGTGGCGTGTTGGACTGCCTGTATGAGAGGACAGTGTGTGTGTGGCGTGTTGGACCGCCTGTATGAGAGGACAGAGTGTATGTGGCGTGTTAGACCGCTTGGATGAGAGGACTGAGTGTGTTTGGCGTGTTGGACCGCCTTTATTAGAGGATTGTGTGTGTGTGTGTGTGTGTGTGTGTGTGTGTGTGGCGTGTTGGACCGCCTATATGAGAGGACAGTGTGTCTGTGTGGCGTGTTGGACCGCCTGTATGAGAGGACAGTGTGTGTGTGTGGCGTGATAGACCGCCTGTATGAGAGGACAGTGTGTGTGTGTGGCGTGTTGGACCGCCAGTATGAGAGGACAGTATGTGTGTGTGGCGTGTTGGACCGCCTGTATGAGAGTACAGTGTGTGGCGTGTTGGACCGCCTATATTAGAGGACAGTGTGTGTGTGTGGCGTGTTGGACCGACTGTATGAGAGGACAGTGTGTGTGTGTGTGGCGTGTTGGACCACCTGTATGAGAGGACAGTGTGCGTGTGGCGTGTGTGTGGTGTTGGACCGCCTGTATGAGAGGACATAGTGTGTATGGCGTGTTGGACCGCCTGTAAGAGAGGATAGTGTGTGTGTGGCGTGTTGGACCGCCTGTATGAGAGGACAGAGTGTGTGTGGCGTGTTGGACCGCTTGTATCTGAGGACAGAGTGTGTGTGACGTGTTGGACCGCTTGTATGAGAGGACATAGTGTGTGTGGCGTGTTGGACCGCTTGTATGAGAGGACAGAGTGTGTGTGGTGTTGGACCGCCTGTATGAGAGGACAGAGTGTGTGTGGCGTGTTGGACCGCCTGTATGAGAGGATAGTGTGTGTGTGGCGTGTTGGACCGCCTGTATGAGAATACAGAGTGTATGTGGCGTGTTGGACCGCTTGTATGAGAGGACAGAGTGTTTGTGGCGTGTTGGACCGCCTTTATTAGAGGATTGTGTGTGTGTCTGTGTGTGTGTGGCGTGTTGGAACGCCTGTTTGAGAGGTCAGTGTGTGTGTGGCGGGTTGGACCGCCTGTATGAGAGGATAGTGTGTGTGTGGCGTGTTGGACCGCCTGTATGAGAGGACAGAGTGTATGTGGCGTGTTGGACCGCTTGTATGAGCGGACAGAGTGTGTGTGGCGTGTAGGACCGCTTGTATGAGAGGACAGAGTGTGTGTGGCATGTTGGACCGCCGGTATAAGAGGACAGAGTGTGTGTGGCGTGATGGACCGCCTGTATGAGAGGACAGTGTGTGTGTGGCGTGTTGTACCGCATGTATGAGAGGACAGTGTGTGTGTGGCGTTTTGCACCGCCTGTATGAGAGGACAGTGTGTGTGTGGCGTTTTGGACCGCCTGTATGAGAGGACAGAGTGTGTGTGGCGTGATGGACCGCCTGTATGAGAGGACAGTGTCTGTGTGGCGTGTTGTACCGCATGTATGAGAGGACAGTGTGTGTGTGGCATGTTGGACCGCCTGTATGAGAGGACAGAGTGTGTGTGGCGTGTTGGACTGCCTGTATGAGAGGACAGTGTGTGTGTGGCGTGTTGGACCGCCTGTATGAGAGGACAGAGTGTATGTGGCGTGTTGGACCGCTTGTATGAGAGGACTAAGTGTGTGTGGCGTGTTGGACCGCCTTTATTAGAGGATTGTGTGTGTGTGTGTGTGTGTGTGTGTGTGTGTGTGTGTGTGGCGTGTGTGTGTGCCTGTGTGAGAGGACAGTGTGTCTGCGTGGCGTGTTAGACCGCCTATATGAGAGGACAGTGTGTCTGCGTGGCGTGTTAGACCGCCTGTATGAGAGGACAGTGTGTGTGTGTGGCATGTTGGACGGCCAGTATGAGAGGACAGTATGTGTGTGTGGCGTGTTGGACCGCCTGTATGAGAGGACATAGTGTGTGTGGCGTGTTGGACCGCCTCTATGAGAGGATAGTGTGTGTGTGGCGTGTTGGACCGCCTGTATGAGAGGACAGAGTGTGTGTGGCGTGTTGGACCGCTTGTATCTGAGGACAGAGTGTGTGTGACGTGTTGGGCCGCTTGTATGAGAGGACATAGTGTGTGTGGCGTGTTGGACCGCTTGTATGAGAGGACAGAGTGTGTGTGGTGTTGGACCGCCTGTATGAGAGGACAGAGTGTGTGTGGCGTGTTTGACCGCCTGTATGAGAGGATAGTGTGTGTGTGGCGTGTTGGACCGCCTGTATGAGAATACAGAGTGTGTGTGGCGTGTTAGACCGCTTGTTTGAGAGGACAGAGTGTGTGTGGCGTGTTGGACCGCCTTTATTAGAGGATTGTGTGTGTGTGTGTGTGTGTGGCGTGTTGGAACGCCTGTTTGAGAGGACAGTGTGTGTGTGGCGTGTTGGACCGCCTGTATGAGAGGATAGTGTGTGTGTGGCGTGTTGGACCGCCTGTATGAGAGGACAGAGTGTATGTGGCGTGTTGGACCGCCTGTATGAGAGGACAGTGTGTGTGTGGCGTGTAGGACCGCTTGTATGAGAGGACAGAGTGTGTGTGGCGTGTTGGACCGCCGGTATAAGAGGACAGAGTATGTGTAGCGTGATGGACCGCCTGTATGAGAGGACAGTGTGTGTGTGGCGTGTTGTACCGCATGTATGAGAGGACAGTGTGTGTGTGGCGTTTTGCACCGCCTGAATGAGAGGACAGTGTGTGTGTGGCGTTTTGGACCGCCTGTATGAGAGGACAGAGTGTGTGTGGCGTGATGGACCGCCTGTATGAGAGGACAGTGTCTGTGTGGCGTGTTGTACCGCATGTATGAGAGGACAGTGTGTGTGTGGCGTGTTGGACCGCCTGTATGAGAGGACAGAGTGTGTGTGGCGTGTTGGACTGCCTGTATGAGAGGACAGTGTGTGTGTGGCGTGTTGGACCGCCTGTATGAGAGGACAGAGTGTATGTGGCGTGTTGGACCGCTTGTATGAGAGGACTAAGTGTGTGTGGCGTGTTGGACCGCCTTTATTAGAGGATTGTGTGTGTGTGTGTGTGTGTGTGTGTGTGTGTGTGTGTGTGTGGCGTGTTGGACCGCCTATATGAGAGGACAGTGTGTCTGCGTGGCGTGTTGGACCGCCTGTATGAGAGGACAGTGTGTGTGTGTGTGGCGTGATGGACCGCCTGTATGAGAGGACAGTGTGTGTGTGTGGCGTGTTGGACCGCCAATATGAGAGGACAGTATGTGTGTGTGGCGTGTTGGACCGCCTGTATGAGAGTACAGTGTGTGTGTGTGTGGCGTGTTGGCCCGCCTATATAAGAGGACAGTGTGTGTGTGTGTGGCGTGTTGGACCGACTGTATGAGAGGACAGTGTGTGTGTGTATGGCGTGTTGGACCACCTGTATGAGAGGACAGTGTGTGTGTGGCGTGTGTGTGGTGTTGGACCGCCTGTATGAGAGGACATAGTGTGTGTGGCGTGTTGGACCGCCTGTATGAGAGGATAGTGTGTGTGTGGCGTGTTGGACCGCCTGTATGAGAGGACAGAGTGTGTGTGGCGTGTTGGACCGCTTGTATCTGAGGACAGAGTGTGTGTGACGTGTTGGACCGCTTGTATGAGAGGACATAGTGTGTGTGGCGTGTTGGACCGCTTGTATGAGAGGACAGAGTGTGTGTGGTGTTGGACCGCCTGTATGAGAGGATAGTGTGTGTGTGGCGTGATGGACCGCCTGTATGAGAGGATAGTGTGTGTGTGGCGTGTTGTACCGCATGTATGAGAGGACAGTGTGTGTGTGGCGTGTTGTACCGCATGTATGAGAGGACAGAGTGTGTGTGGCGTGTTGGACCGCCTGTATGAGAGGATAGTGTGTGTGTGGCGTGTTGGACCGCCTGTATGAGAATACAGAGTGTATGTGGCGTGTTGGACCGCTTGTATGAGAGGACAGAGTGTGTGTGGCGTGTTGGACCGCCTTTATTAGAGGATTGTGTGTGTGTTTGTGTGTGGCGTGTTGGAACGCCTGTTTGAGAGGACAGTGTGTGTGTGGCGTGTTGGACCGCCTGTATGAGAGGATAGTGTGTGTGTGGCGTGTTGGACCGCCTGTATGAGAGGACAGAGTGTATGTGGCGTGTTGGTCCGCTTGTATGAGAGGACAGAGTGTGTGTGGCGTGTAGGACCGCTTGTATGAGAGGACAGAGTGTGTGTGGCGTGTTGGACCGCCGGTATAAGAGGACAGAGTGTGTGTAGCGTGATGGACCGCCTGTATGAGAGGACAGTGTGTGTGTGGCGTGTTGTACCGCATGTATGAGAGGACAGTGTGTGTGTGGCGTTTTGCACCGCCTGAATGAGAGTACAGTGTGTGTGTGGCGTTTTGGACCGCCTGTATGAGAGGACAGAGTGTGTGTGGCGTGATGGACCGCCTGTATGAGAGGACAGTGTCTGTGTGGCGTGTTGTACCGCATGTATGAGAGGACAGTGTGTGTGTGGCGTGTTGTACCGCATGTATGAGAGGACAGTGTGTGTGTGGCGTTTTGGACCGCCTGTATGAGAGGACAGTGTGTGTGTGGCGTGTTTGACCGCCTGTATGAGAGGACAATGTCTGTGTGGCGTGTTGGACCGCCTGTATGAGAGGACAATGTGTGTGTAGCGTGTTGGACCCCCTGTATGAGAGGACAATGTCTGTATGGCGTGTTGGACCGCCTGTATGAGAGGACAACGTGTGTGTAGCCTGTTGGACCGCCTGTATGAGAGGACAATGTCTGTGTGGCGTGTTGGACCGCCTGTATGAGAGGACAACGTGTGTGTAGCCTGTTGGACCGCCTGTATGAGAGGACAATGTCTGTGTGGCGTGTTGGACCGCCTGTATGAGAGGACAATGTCTGTGTGGCGTGTTGGACCGCCTGTATGAGAGGACCGAATGTGTGTGTGGCGTGTTGGACCCCCTGTATGAGAGGACCGAATGTGTGGGCGTGCTGGACCGCCTGTATGAGAGGACAGTGTCTGTGTGGGGTGATGGACCGCCTGTATGAGAGGACAGTATCTGGGTGGCGTGTTGGACCGCCTGTATGAGAGGGCAGTGTCTGTGTGGGGTGATGGACCGCCTTTATGAGAGGACAGTGTGTGTAGGCACTCATCCTAACAATTGTAATTATCAAAAATGATAAAAGAGAAAGCTATGCAGTAGTATATCTTAATTCATTGAGCGAAGGGGTCGGAGAGGAAGGAGGGTTGAGTTATCAAGAACTGTATTGTCATTCCTGGCTTATTGGGACAAATCTTTGACACTCAGCACTTTCATGGAAACTCTATGGGCGTGGCGAGAAGTGGTTGTATAGAACTTAGAAAACAAGATACAAATATTCATCTTCATCGGCGGGAATTTCTGGTTGTTTGTTTGCTTGTGGACTTCATGGATGGCTCAGGCAGAAGACACAATCAGACAGGTTTGCATCCTTGAGAACATTAGGCGAGGAGAGAAGTGGGTCAAAGAGCCACCTGAACAGTCAGACTTGTGTAGAGTCATTATCACGCTGAGCCGGGAATGCAGAGACTGGCCAGCAGGTGCCACAGAGGTGGAAATTCAGCAATTAATTTAAGATAATGTTCGCTCAGAAGATTTGATCATTTACACAGACGGTTCAGTTTCAAGAGGCTAAAGAAGTGCTTGGGGCTTCTTAGCAAAAGTTAATGGTCAACGTTTGGTGCAGGAGAGCCTAGCATATGATACCACAACATCTAGCTTAAGAATGGAGGTGGAGGCGGTCACTGCAGCTTTCCGCTTGTTAAAGAACACCATACACACACACACACACACACACACACACACACAACCACACACATGGTGATTGTAACTGACTCAGAAAGCATGCTGAGGAAGATCAAAACAGGTATGCTTCGTGCAGAGTGTCATGCCTCGCTACGCAGGACACGGGTGAGGAGTATTGTCTGCATTTTTTTTACGCCGGGGTGTTGGAAAATGAACAGGCGGACAGACTGACTGGCTCTGCACAGCTTGGTGGAATACTGAGGCATGATAAGGCAGACGTGGTTTGTGCCTTGTGGGAGAGCGTGTACAGCTCAGAGGAGCAGATGGATCACCACAGTTTGGTGAGATTGATGCGATGGGGAGTAACGAGAGATTCTGGCAGATGCTCGAGGCTCAGAGGAAACACAAGACGGACGTTTAATGCTACTGGCACCATCAGTATAGGAACTCTTCGCTGGCTGCTGAAGATGGGGACGGAGCGCTTATGAGAATGAACCGAGTGTTGTTATGTCGGTTCTTAAATCAAATCAAATCATGGGCTTAAACTTTTTTCAGTACTTGAGCTCTCGATGTAGATCCGTTTTACAGAGATAGATTATTTGTATGCAGACTGTTGGTTCCTCACCTATCAGGGAGATTCACTCCGACCTCGGATATAACGCACCTTATTAGTAGTCTTTTACGACATACTTGTTAGCGGAGCAGTAATCTGTACTATGCACCTCCACCCCCCCCCCCCCTCAATCCACCCACCCACGTGATGGCTCCTGTAACCCAAGCGGCGAAGATATAATAAAGCGTTGTGAAGATTTCTAGAAACAAATGAACTATAAAGGGAACAACTGTTCACCTGCGTCAGAAAATATTCCATTGATTGAGCAGGAGGGGTCAACTGGAATACGCTGTGATTACAGACACACTGTAGAGGCACGGAAAATGGGGGGTGGGGGGGGGGTATCGACAGAGGATGCTGGACTTGTTATCATCAGGAATGGGAGGAACCGCTGACTGTTGCCACACCCCCATCCCACACCCACCCAACCCCTACCAATTACGTCGTAAAGTATAACCAACTAGGGGTTGGCTAACATCAGATGTGATGGCCCAAATGGAGCAGATATCACAGGCTATCTGCAAACATAACGTGTCTGTTGCCCTCTCAGGGGCCAATGTAGAAGAAGAAGAAGAAGAAGATGATGATGAAAAACAAGAAGAAGAAGAAGAAGAAGAAAAAGAAGAAGAAGAAGAAGAAGGAAAAAAAGAAACAGAAAAAGAAGAACAAGAAGAAAATATGAAGAAGACGAAGAAGGAGGAGAGAAGAAGAAGAAGAAGAAGAAGAAGAAGAAGAAGAAGAAGAAGAAGAAGAAGAAGAAGAAGAAGAAGAAGAAGAAGAAGAAGAAGAAGAAGAAGAAGAAGAAGAAGAAGAAGAAAAAGAAGAAGAAGAAAAAGAAGATGAAGAAGAAGAAGAAGAAGAAGAAAAAAGAGGTGTTTATACAGACTGGAACTTATCTGAAATTGTTATATTGTTCTAACAGTGTTCCTGGATTTGAACAACGTTTTTCTCCGTATAAATTGTTATTATTTCAGCTCAGACATTTTTTGTGTCTCTCTATTCTCACCTCATATATCTCATCGTCTGTCTCTTCTATGTAAATGCAGCTACCACAAAAATCCCGTGTGTTTTTAAACCCTTGTTTTAAATGTTAAGAAAGCCACCAAGCTAATGTATGAGATTTGCGCAGGGTTGCTGTGTGGAGGTTAACCCCAGGAATCTTATATTAGTTGGCTGAGGTTCGTCGTATGAAATTAACCTTTACCGGAAGTCGACAACGAAAACAGAGAAATTAATGGCGTATCTTCAGAATGGCCAAGTACTTGTGACAAATGCAGCCTGTTATGTCAGCTGACACGAGAAGAGCTATAATTGGAAACCCAGGAATGTGTTTGCTTATAGTCTGTCGCTGATTTATGGGCTCAGCCTCTGGTGTCCTGTTTTGTCGGGTTCAATCCTAGCTGCAGTCATTATGAAACCGTCATGTTTCTCACAAACACGTACGCTGGCGTCTCAAAACAGAAATAAGGAAATAATTAATGCGCGTCGGGTTGCGGTATGAATCTGACATGTATCAAATGGGACAGGCCAGAAGACGACACGGCTCTGGCTCTGGCTTGGCCTGCTAGTTGAGTTAGCTAGGGTATAAACCAGGTGCTCGTGAAGGGACGTGTTGA
The DNA here is from genome assembly GCA_905116865.2 of Candidula unifasciata. Taxonomy (NCBI): domain Eukaryota; kingdom Metazoa; phylum Mollusca; class Gastropoda; order Stylommatophora; family Geomitridae; genus Candidula; species Candidula unifasciata. Next base: position 37,141 of record CAJHNH020003049.1, read on the forward strand.
TGTTTGTCATCTTGGCTTGCAGGTAACAGGTCAATTAATTCGTTAGTAAGTTACCGTTTAAGCCACAAGTTAATTAATTCATTCGTAAGTTATGTTACTTAGAGCATTCATATATAAAACAGGCATCTGAGTTTAAATATCTTAAAGCAACATTTACTGAAGATGGTAAATTGGACGAAGAAATGGACACCCGATGCAGTACAGCAGGAAAAGTATTGGGACTGCTAGAGGCCCTCCCCCTCCCCTCTTTTCCCCCACCATATTCTCTTACATTATGAGGTATTCCAAATCAGCGCAAAGAAAAAGCTCAAACAAAGCATATTCATTCCCACCCTTTGCTATCAGTGCCAGACATGGTCACTCACAGCAAAACATAAATGAAAATTAGTAGCGTTGGAATTGAGGTGTCTGAGAAAGACTGTAGGAGTGGCCAGAAGGTAACACTGGGATGAGGTCTTACGAGATAAAGTCGGCACAGAACCAATTGTTATTTACATACAAAGACAGCAAATCAAATGGTTTGTCCACTTGAAGAGAATGCCTTCTGATGCTATACCATACAAGGCATATACCAAAGGAGAGGAGTGACGTAGAACAAGAGGTAGACCAAGAACAAGATGGTAAGAAAACATCAGAAAAACTCTACAGCACCACGATATGTCTATGGTCGAAGCAGCCAGAAGAGCATGAAGCAGAATCTGATATCTCACTCGACACCCGAAGCGGTAAAAGAGGACGTAAAGAAGAAAAAGAAAAAGTTGTTTTACGTTATCACAGTCAAGGTCACTGGGGTATATCTGCTGAGCTTCCCCTTACAAATTGGCTATAGTGCTCCCTATTTTGACTTCTACAAGACCTGCAGAAGCATATCGTAATAGGCGACTAGTTAGGAACTTTGTGTTATCGGATGTGTTAGACAGAAAGGGGAAAATATCGCTGTCTAGTTGTAAAACACAACACAACATGTCTTTTGTTCAGAAGAAAACAAATAATTTAATTATTATTTGAAAGCAGTTACTGTTCAACCGACAAGAGAAGTTTTCATAGAACTAGGAAATCTATGCCGCAGTGAATCAAACACCAGGACCAGATCAAATACCAGATGAACAAATCAAAGCAGCAAAGAAGGTGGGGACAGCAGCGGGCTGTTTAACCATGGGTGGGTGAAACAATAGACTCACCATAAGACGGGAAATGCCACAATCATTCCAGTATGCAAAGGCTTCATCTTCCTAAAGTCTATGCCGTGTGGCGTTGGTAGTCAAGTCTAACCACAACGTTCTGTCTCGTGTACTTTCAGTCAACTCTGACACAGATGATCTTCCATAGTCCGTACCGTGTGGCGTTGGTAGTATTGTCTATCCACAACCTTCCGTCTCGTGTACTTTCAGTCAACTCTGACACAGATGATCCTCCATGCCATGATGTCAGACTGTCAAGTATATGTTCTCTTGGTCTCCCTCTGCCTCTCCTTCCCTCCAGATTTCCTACTGTCACGGCGTACTCTAGTTTTCCCGTTCTCATCACGTGATCAAAGGATGTAGATTGTCTCTTTCTAATGTGGCCAATCAGTTCTCTTCATAAGTCAGTTTCTTTTAAGACGTCTTTTTAACTCTTTTTATCGGTCCAGGGTATTCTCGTCATTCGTCTATGAAACACATTTCTGCTTCTTTCAAATAATGTTTCACTAATTTATTAGCTGTCCATAATTTACATCCGTACATCAATATAGGATTGAAATGACTTTCAAGAATTCTCTTTCTCGTCTCATTTAACAAGGAAATATTGCATCAAATATTCTTCATATTGTAAAATGCCGCCTTTGCTTGAGCTATTCGAGATTTAACTTCCTCAATACATCTTCCATCTGATGTTATCAGGGTACACTAGTACTTGAACATATCAAGTTGCTTGAGGTTTGTCCAATTTACTTCGATAGTGCATTATGGAGGGTCAGCTTTCTTTGTAATTACCATAACATCCATTTTTCTGCTGTTCAAACTAAGACCCTTGTTTTGACTTCCCATTACAATAATATCTATCATTTCTTGCAGTTGTGTTTTTTTTTAGCGATCTTCTTCTTCTTCTTCTTCTTCTTCTTCTTCTTCTTCTTCTTCTTCTTCTTCTTCTTCTTCTTCTTCTTCTTCTTCTTCTTCTTCTTCTTCGCATTCACCATCTGTAAACTCCGGCGGAAAGGTCTGGTTGTTCCTCCGCTTCTGGACTTTAGTCCTGTTCCAGAAACTGACTGCTGCGTGCACATCACAGCTCTGACTCACTTGCACGCAGACTGTTGGTTGCTTGCCTCTCAGGTTAATGTACTCCGACTTGGAAGGAAGCTCCCAGTTAGTCCTTCTTTTGGGCAGGCCCCGAAACTCACACAGGGATTTGTCAGCGATCAAAACTATATGGTCAGCATATCGCAGGTTGTTTGCCCACCAACCGATATTCCTGGTATATCATGTATAGATCTAATTATTATTTCACTCTACAAAGTGAGTAAATCGGCTGATTGTACACATTCCCGTCTAACGCCTTGTTTAATGTTTTGAAAAGTTCCAACCTTGTTCCTTTTTCGTGTTGCCATTAAATGTTTATTTTTAAATTATTCTTAGATCTTGACCAACGTTGTTTAAGGTTTCCAAAATATTGATACGTTCCTCTCATGTTTCACTTGATCAAATGCTTTAGTGTAATACATAAAACATGAAGACAGATCTCTATTTATGTCAGTCTTTCTTTCTATTTCGTTGTTTGTACCTTTACATACAACACAACCACACTACTCTTCTCCACACTACTCTTCTCCACACTTCTCTTCTCCACACTTCTCTTCTCCACACTTCTCTTCTCCACACTTCTCTTCTCCACACTACACTTCTCCACACTACTCTTCTCTACACTACTCTTCTCCACACTACACTTCTCCACACTACTCTTCTCTACACTACACTTCTCCACACTACTCTTCTCCACACTACTCTTCTCTACACTACTCTTCTCCACACTACACTTCTCCACACTACTCTTCTCTACACTACTCTTCTCCACACTACTCTTCTCCACACTACACTTCTCCACACTACTCTTCTCTACACTACTCTTCTCTACACTACTCTTCTCTACACTACTCTTCTCTACACTACTCTTCTCTACACTACTCTTCTCTACACTACTCTTCTCTACACTACTCTTCTCTACACTACTCTTCTCTACACTACTCTTCTCTACACTACTCTTCTCCACACTACACTTCTCCACACTACTCTTCTCTACACTACTCTTCTCTACACTACTCTTCTCTACACTACTCTTCTCTACACTACTCTTCTCCACACTACTCTTCTCTACACTACACTTCTCCACACTACTCTTTTCCACACTACTCTTCTCCACACTACACTTCTCCACACTACTCTTCTCCACACTACTCTTCTCTACACTACTCTTCTCTACACTACTCTTCTCTACACTACTCTTCTCTACACTACTCTTCTCTACACTACTCTTCTCTACACTACTCTTCTCTACACTACTCTTCTCTACACTACTCTTCTCCACACTTCTCTTCTCCACACTACACTTCTCCACACTACTCTTCTCCACACTACACTTCTCCACACTACTCTTCTCTACACTACTCTTCTCCACACTACACTTCTCCACACTACACTTCTCTACACTACTCTTCTCTACACTACACTTCTCCACACTACTCTTCTCTACACTACTCTTCTCCACACTACACTTCTCTACACTACTCTTCTCTACACTACACTTCTCCACACTACACTTCTCTACACTACTCTTCTCTACACTACACTTCTCCACACTACTCTTCTCTACACTACTCTTCTCCACACTACACTTCTCTACACTACTCTTCTCTACACTACACTTCTCCACACTACACTTCTCTACACTACACTTCTCCACACTACACTACTCTTCTCTACACTACACTTCTCCACACTACACTTCTCTACACTACTCTTCTCCACACTAAACTTCTCTACACTACTCTTCTCCACACTACACTTCTCCACACTACTCTTCTCCACACTACACTTCTCCACACTACACTTCTCCACACTACACTTCTCCACACTACACTTCTCCACACTACACTTCTCCACATTACACTTCTCCACACTACTCTTCTCCACACTACTCTTCTCTACACTACACTTCTCCACACTACACTTCTCTACACTACTCTTCTCTACACTACACTTCTCCACACTACACTTATCCACACTACTGTTCTCCACACTACTCTTCTCCACACTACTCTTCTCCAAACTCTGGTTTTATTTTGCACCTTATTATTCTTATGATAATTCTCATTATTGTTTTAGTTAAATGACTCATGAAACTAATTGTTCCATGTTTTTCACTGCATCAGAGGTTTCTGGTAGACGTATGAAACAAGATTTCAAAAGGTCATCAGGTGTGTGTCCACTGTTATAAACATCATTGAACAATTTTGTCAAAACTTGTGAACCCAAATCACTAGTAGCTTTTAATTCTTCAATCGTGATGTTATCTGACACTGGAGATTTATTTTTCTTCCTGTGGTTAATAGCATCTTCCACTTCTGCTTTCAGGATTGACGGTCCTTCACCAATCTCCTGACTCTCAATGTCTGCTCTGCTGTTATCATCGTATAGCTCTTTTAAATACCCTGTCCATCTTTCAGTTATCTTGTCTTTGTCTATTAATGTTTCACCTTTTTTTTTTTTTTTTAAACAACTACTTGTTGTACGTTTATTAAAGTCTAATAGTTCTTGTATTCTTTGTATACATGTCTTGTGTGTTCTCTCTTTGTTCTTCAAATTCTTTGCACTTATTAATAAACCATACTTCTTTCGCTGCATTTAATTTACGTACAGTCTCTTTATGTATTCTTTATATTCGTCTTGGTTGTATTGATTTTTTCTTCTATTTTCCATCAGGTATACAATTTCCCCTGTCTTCCACTTTTCTTTGCTGTCTTCTTAAGTTTAATATTTCTTTCGGTGCCTGTTGCAATACCTCTTTTAGCATTTGCCATTGTTAATCTTTTACTCCCTATCGTGTCAACAGCATAGTATATATTGTAAACAGTAATGGTGTATATCTTACTCATTTCTTGGTTTGATTCATGCATTGCCAAATCTAGCTCGGTATTTCTTGGAGCCCTTTGAGGTTTTCTCAGCTTTATCCTTAGTTTTCCAATGACTGGCACATGGTCACTACTACAGTCTGCACCTGGTCTTGTTTTTACTAACAGCAAACTTTTTCTGAGGCAACGGAGAAAGGAAAAGGACAGTAAAAGAGGCTGCACACAGTGCAGAGGCATTTCCATTTTGAGTCGGACTAGGAAAACATTCTGCAAAAGAAAGTCTAGAGAAAAGAATACGACTTATAATCAAGCCAAAGTTAAATGAAGCACAACTAAGATTTAGGAAAAACATGGGATGCACAGATGTCAGCTTTGCTCTCAAGCAACTTATAAAGTCAGCTGAATTGAACGAAATACTCTATTTAGCCTTCGTCAGACAAGAAAAATCATTTGACAGGGTAGCTAGAAACATACTGGAAGGAATCTCACGGCGTGAACACGCATTTAATCAGCCTATGTAAAAGCTTGTAAAACAAATGTGAATGTACAGTTAGAACAAACGGAGGACATTCAGAACCATTCACCATATTATCAGTTCTGTATCCGGTCTCCTCTTTCTTCATAACCTATTCTGATACCAGCTGTAAACAAACAACCCAAACAATGACTACAATATACCAAGGAAACGATCCACAGCCACAGTTTCATCAAAGAACTACAACTGAGGCCGACCACGCACTAATTGCTGCTTCAGAAACGGAACTGCAAGACCATATAAATTGTTTAAACCAAATTTGCAAATAGCGGAACATGATAATTAACATCCACAGCTTATAGAACATCCTCTGAAACATACTAAGAATTTCACATACTTAGGAAACATACTACCATTAGCTGGCAAAGCCAAAGACGACATTGATGACAGATGTAACAAAGCAAACCAGTCCATTCGGCAAATGACATCAGTAATAAGAAACAAAAATGTGCCTATAGAAAACCAACCCTTTGTTATCAATGCCAGACCAGGACTATAATAGAACAAGAGAAAAGAAAAATTACAACAACTGAAATAAGATTCCTGAGAAGGGCTGTCAATATAACAACAGAAGTTAAGACCAGAAACGAATAAATCCAAAGGAAAATGGGAGTAGCATCAGCTTTGAACTTCATTAGAAGACTAAGTGTTGAATGGTTTGGCCATTTAACGCGGATCTCAGCAGACAGTAGGCCAGCATTGATGTACAGATTAGGCCGAAAGCGAAGAAGAGGTTCACCATGCAAGCCATGGGCAGAGGGAATGAGCGTCCCTGATAATTCCAGATTACGAAGAACACAAATGAGCTCTTTCCCGTAAATGTGACGTGACCTCGACACCGCTAGGTAGAAGAGGGTCCAGGTCAAATGGGAGGAGACAATCTGTGGAAGTCGCGGGAATGAGGACGTGTACAATACTTAACATATTCAGCTCTAATGTCACATAGGGTACTACTGTACTATGGAGTTGAAACACAGAACCCCTGCTCTCTAGAGTAGTGGGCTAAACCAGACTGCGCGGTGACCGGGTGACGAACTCCTTGTATTCTCTCCCAGATTTACGGTACCTATCATGGATTCAAGGCCGTAGGGTTGCGATATCCATAGTACTGAGCCAAAGGGTTAACAACTTATGGTTTCTAGATATTAACAACAACAACAAAAAAGAGAGAACAACTTGAACGGTTATTATTAAAGTACAAACATTCATTAACTAGTTTTTTTTATTTTTTGGAGACAGGCAGTTTTGTCTGTGGAAATTACGTTTGTTTTCCTTGTTTGTTTGTTTGTTTTAGTCTCCAGAAGCCATGAGTTGTTAACCCTTAGGCTCTGTATTATGAATATCGCAACCTTTCGGCCTTGATTCCATTGTAAATACCGTAAATCTGGAAGAAAATGTGGCTTTTCTGCCTACCCCCGGAAGTGAACCCGGACCATAAGGAGTTCGTTACCCGGTCACCGCGCAATCCGGTTTAGCCAACTACTCCAGAGAGCCGAGCTTGTTTTCCTTAAATTCAGGAACAGTTTGTGTGTAAAATTACGGTGATGATAAACAAGGGACTGCGTGTGGCAACCAGCCGCCATCGGCCAAACAAAAAGGGGGGAAGCAGGAGTGGGGAAAGGAAAGGAAAAAATAGGACTGGGGGAGGGGGAGAAAAAACAACAAAAAGAAGGAAGCAACGTTGAGGTAACTAACCACATGAAAAGATGACAGCATTATGTAAACATGTGAAACGAAAATAAACCAACCGAATGGCATGGAATGTATTGTACTTAACCGCTGCGAACTTTTGCTTTTAAGACTTGGTTAGCCTGTTTTTGTTGTTTTGTAATGTTCTTTCGTTATTACGATTTGGTTATATAATTCGGCGCGAAGAACTAATTAACCAGGGTGTTTCTTTGGTGCCTGCTTCCACTCTCTTTGTCTTTCTCTGTCTCTTTCTCTCTCTGTCTGTCTGTCTCTCTCTCTCTCAGCCAGTACCATCCCATACCTAAAAAATGTGTGCGGCAGCCGTGTTGGTGCAGTGGCTAGACGCTTGCCTACCGACCTGAAGGTTTTGGGTTCGAATCGCCAGGCAGGTTTTTTTAATAAGTTTTTTTTTTCATTTGACTGCCTTCCTGGTCGACCACAGCACCCCCCCCCCCCCCCCCTCCCTAAGGTGGGGCAGAAAGAAATGTTCAGGGAAATAAATGTGACGGTCGTGAAGTAACCCACATGATCAGTCTAGTACTGATTGGTCTGTACGAGTCTAGTATCATCGTCCAGACTGACCAGTGACCAGCAAAGGGTCTTTGACTTTAGCTGGTGTAAATATATCTGTTGTTATTTAGGGTCTCTGTCGTGTTTCCGTATCCCTAACACTAGCCATCAGTGGGAGGCACCGAAACAGAGTGTGATATTCGGAGTTTGTAGCGATGCCATAGAGCAGCGATTCCCATCCTGTGGGTCGCGATTCTTTTGTGGCGTCGAAGGACCCTTTTACAGATGTCGCATCAGAAACAATATTCATTGAAGTTAGGAAGTAGCATCGAACACAGGTGTCTAGTTATGGGGTCGTGCGCAACATGGGGAACTAACTGTATTAGAGTCCGGGTGTTAGGAAAGTTCAGAACAACAGATCTATGGGCAAACCAAGTCTTGGTTAAACACGGTCTTGGTTAAACACGGTCTTGGTTAAACACAGGCACGGATCCTTCTTCTTTGACTTCATACGCCCTTAAAAGTCGGTGCGTAAGTTGAATTGTGGTTAACAGGTAGGCTGCAATATCTGCACCTTTTGACCCAACACATTAGTGTCAACACATTAGTGTCAACACATCAGTGTCAACACATTAGTGTCTGCACATCATTGTCAACACATAATTGTCAACACATCATTGTCAACACATCATTGTCAACACATCAGTGTCGACACATCAGTGTCAACACATTAGTGTCAACACATCAGTGTCAACACATTAGTGTCAACACATTAGTGTCAACACATTAGTGTCAACACATTAGTGTCAACACATCAGTGTCAACACATTAGTGTCAACACATTAGTGTCAACACATTAGTGTCAACACATCAGTGTCAACACATTAGTGTCAACACATCGGTGTCAACACATTAGTGTCAACACATCGGTGTCAACACATTAGTGTCAACACATCAGTGTCAACACATCATTGTCAACACATCAGTGTCAACACATCATTGTCAACACATCAGTGTCAACACATCAGTGTCAACACATCAGTGTCAACACATTAGTGTCAACACATCAGTGTCAACACATCAGTGTCAACACATCATTGTCAACACATCAGTGTCAACACATCAGTGTCAACACATCAGTGTCAACACATCAGTGTCAACACATTAGTGTCAACACATTAGTGTCAACACATCAGTGTCAACACATTAGTGTCAACACATCAGTGTCAACACATCAGTGTCAACACATTAGTGTCAACACATCAGTGTCAACACATCAGTGTCAACACATCAGTGTCAACACATTAGTGTCAACACATTAGTGTCAACACATCAGTGTCAACACATCAGTGTCAACACATCGGTGTCAACACATCCTTAATAAGTCACAGTTTTATAGAAGCTTGTTGGAAAGACAGTGAGTCTATTCTTGACCCATCCCCGCCCCATCCATGTCCCTCTCGACCTCTGAACCCAGACGAGGAAGACAAGGAACGAAGTCTGTGATTGGAATGAGGATCTGTTGAGTTGATTGCAAGAAGGAGAGCACCACATGAGACATTTATAGATATCATTTTTTTTTTAAAGCAGTGCAATTTAGTATGTTTATTTTAACAGTTGACCTCTGTCTGTCTGTCGGTCGGTCGGTCTGTCGGTCTGTCTGTCTGTCTCTCTGTCTGCCTGTCTGTCGGTCTGTCTGTCTCTCTGTCTGTCTGCTTGACTGTCTGTCTGTCTGTCTGCCTGTCTGTCTGTCTGTCTGTCTCTTGCCTTCGCTTTTCTTTTCCTTTCTCTCTCTTTCCTTTCCCCCACTTTCCCTCACCGAATCCGCTAACATGTAAATGGAGAATGGCCAGTGTAGAGATAAAGATGTTACTCAACCGTCTGTTGTTCTTCCTACTGGGGTACAGCGGAAGCCATTCACTCCAACAGAAATGACACATGCCACATTTTTAGAAAATGACATGAAATACTCCATCCTTTTTTTTTTTTTTTTAGAGGGACCAAGGTTGTGGTATTTTGCCGTGTTGTCACCTGGACAAACCTTCCAGGTGTCATTTCTTTGTCTCACTTCTCCTGTGTCCTCGTCACGTGAGCCGCGCAGGGCTGGATTCAGACTTGATGATGTCCTAAGATATATGAAGCTTGTCGCCATTTTCGTTTAAATTGCACGAGCATAAAACTGTCAACTGATACCTCGGTATACGTCCGCTGTAGTTTAACTGTACTTTGGTATACGTCCTGTTTAGAAGCCGACCTTGTGCTTGGTCCAAGCACCTGTCTTTGGAATACGACTGGTGTGCTAGAACTTGTCTGAGTCACAGTGAGTTTGGACACCGCGCACTACACTTGTTGACGTCTCTTTGCTGCCAAGTACAACCCTAACGAAACCCAAACACGCTTTAGTAGGTCAGGAATGACCAAACACCGACACATTTCCGACACATCCTGAGGAGAAGGCAGGGGCAAAGTTCTTTAGACATTTTTTGTTAGCAAAAGGCCAACCTGATGAGCTTTAACCATGCCCGAGCAGCGAAAGGCGAGAGAAAAAAAAGGAGGGGGGGGGAGGGGTGTAAGATTCCTGAATTTTTTTTTTTTTTTTGGAAGGGGACTGTTTTTCCTAACAAAAAAATATTTCCCTTCTCTCTTCTCAGCCCCATTATAGTAGGCACTCAACCCTTTTTAGCCCCATTCTAGTAGGCACCCAACCCTTCACAGCCTCATCCAAGTAGGCACTCAACCCTTCTCAGCTCCATCCTAGTAGGCACTCAACCCTTCTCAGCCTTATCCTAGTAGGCACTCAACCCTTCTCAGCCTTATCCTAATAGGCACTCAACCCTTCTCAGCCCCATCCTAGTAGGCACTCAACCCTTCCCAACCACTTCATAGTAGGCGCTCCAGGTCCTGATGGCATTAGATACAGCGACTTCAAAAGCCTCGATATGACAGATATGGATGAACTATCCACGATTTTTAACACCATGAAAACTGGCATTATTCCTGATGACTGGCTCCACAGCTATCTCAGACCAGTTCCTAAGCCAGGAAAAGACCACACGAGAATAAATGGCTATAGGATCATAACACTTCAGAACACGGTAGGAAAACTCATGGAAAAAATCGTTGCCAGAACGTTAACCCAAAAATTAGAGTCGGGTGGTCTATTCCCCGCTACACTAGGTGGTTACCGACCAGGAAGAGATACATGGTGCAATGCTGCAGTATTTGCTTACGACACATATGAGGGTTTCCAGGAGGGAATGGAAACTGCTGCAGCCGCTATTGACTTAGAAGATGCGTACAACAGCGTCCCATACAACATGCTCATCAGACTGCTGTTGGATATGCAGATAGAGACAAAGTTGGTCAACTGGATCGCAGCAGCGTTTTTTGAAAGAACAGTGTCGCTTCGATGTGGTAAATGGGCATTCGAACCTCAACGAGTCCTAATGGGTCTGCCACAGGGATCACCACTGTCGCCTGTGCTCTTCAATGTGTACACAGCAGGAGTCACTAGTGCACAACGCGTAGGCCTAGGCAGAACAATGTCGTATGCAGATGATATTCTTGTTTACCGTCGAGGTAAAAACAGGCAGGAAATTACAACCACACTACAACACGAACTGGACATAGTGAGTGGTGCCAGGAATCAAGAGCTCATGTGAACCCGTCCAAAGCCTCCTTAACATGGTTCTCTCTAAATACTCACATCGTCAATACACCAACGCCAGTCGTAAGCATATGTGGTGTGGACATCGAGAGAACGGACACCATGAAATACCTGGGTATGACATTTGACAGATGCTTGTCATACAAATGCCACGTAGACAACGTCATACTTAGAGCCAGAAAAGGTCTGACAGCACTCAAGGTGCTAGCAGCAGCTGATATTGAACAACGCCTACTTTTCCTTCTCTATCAAGGGCTTGTGCTTAGCGTCATTGACTATGGTCTTGGCCTCCTCACTGTCAGCAAAACCCAGCTAGAAAGACTGGACCGAGTACAAAATGAGGCCATGAGACTCATACTCGGCTGCACAAAAGACACCTCCTGCAACGCCATGCGTTATGTCCTGGGTTTGCCGACGATGACTAGTAGATACAAAGTGGCACAAGTCAAGGCTTACATGAGGGTATCAGCAGACGCTAACCACCCATTGCACAAAGCTATATACGACACAAAAGGAACGCGTCTCAAAAGAGGCCGCTCTTGGATGGCAAAGGCTGAGAATTTGATCCAGCAGGTATGTGACCTACGCGTTATCAGGCACGGAAAAGAATGGATGAATACACCAGTAGACATGCATGGCATCTCTAAGGTTGTCATCGCACTAGGAAGGTACTGTCGGGATCAGATTCCTGCGGCTATAGACACAGAAGTAAGGGAACTGATAGATCAGCATTCAGACCCAGAAGATATCATCATCTACACAGATGGGTCCGTGAAGCGCGGATCAAGGTCAGCATGGGCATACACAGCGCAAAGAAGGGGGAAAACAATACACGAGGATAGCGGCGCTTACCAGACAACCACGTCAAGCATGACCATGGAAATAGCCGCTGCTTCTAGAGCTTTAGCATGGGTATCCGAGCAAACCACCACACAGGTAGTAATTGTCTCAGACTCAATGAATATGCTTCAAAAAATAGCAACTGGCAGTATGCGCTCTGAATGGATAGAAAGCATTCGGAAATCGCACTTAACTTCCGTAACCTGGATCTACACACCGGGTCATGCGGGCTTAAAGGGAAATGAGCGAGCGGACCAACTGGCAAGCACAGCACTAATGATTGCGGGAAAAAGCATGGACAGAGCAGATATCGTTAACGCTGTACGTACTGGGCTAGTGGATAATATCGAATCCCTGACACTAACACGATTGCGTGACATGGGAGTTAAGCATGGTGAAGCACGTCTTTGCCGTCTGCGAGGCCGAGAAAGGAGACAATATAACCAGCTTCTCATGGGGACAATTAGTAGAAGTACTTTGGAGTGGCTGCTGCTTCGGAGGACTGTGCACGCATGGGTATGCCCAATGTGCAGTGACGTCGATTGTGATAACAAAACACAAAATAACATTTTGTAGGAAGTCGGCATTCCGAAACCCAAGTTCAAGGTGTCTCCTTCGTGCCAAAGAACTGCATGGCTGTTGGGTGAACAGTCGTTAACGAAGGCAGTCAGGTCGTTGTAGGGGCGACGCCTGCTGGTGGATGTAATGTCCTAAGTCCCTTTCCCAGCTAATATTGAGGGTACTGCTGGGGTGACCATTTGTTAACCCCTCACATAATGCTTCAAGTCACAGTGGACGCTAGGCACGGCCACTTTTTTTTTTTTTTTAGCCGTGGCAGTTCTGCCAGGCGGTGGCCGTTGCATTTTTGCTCCATTTGTAGACTGGAAGGATATGGTTTCGTCACCCAGCTTCTGAGTTGAGTGCATGGTGTGACACTGTGAGCTACGAGTGTTTTTCGTTGGCACAGGAGCGGAGCAACAATGGGGTGACCCGTTTGCTATGATGCTGAAACTAGGATTACCAGATTACCAGATTACCAGGCGCTTAATCTTCTCAGCTCCATCCTAGTAGGCACTCAACTCTTCTCAGCCTTATCCTAGTAGGCACTCAACCCTTCTCAGCCTTATCCTAGTAGGCACTCAACCCTTCTCAACCCCATCCTAGTAGGCACTCAACCCTTCTCAACCCCATCCTAGTAGAGGGTTACATTTTGTTTTATCTAATGCAGTGGTTCTAAAGCTTCTTAATGCCGCAACCCTTTATTATACTCCTTCATCTTGTGGCCACCCCCCAACCATAAAAATTTTTTTTAGTTTCTATTTCATAACTTCAGTGAACAAGTGTTTTCCAATGGTCTTAGACAACCCATGTGAAAGCCTCGTTCGACCCATAAAAGTGTCGCGACTCACAGGTTAAGAACCGCTGATTTAATGGTTTGTATATTTATTTGTTTTAGTTTTGAGTTGTTGTTCAATTATTTTATACAACCTCATCAATGTATAATGTGACAATGACATTAGTATTTTTGTATCTAAAGAGAACGGATCAATCCTTCTGCCTGTATTTCTTATGTTAAAATTCGTTTGATGTACGCCCAAACATCTGGAATGGATTAAGGAGATTTACCAAAGCACCACTAAATCTGGCTTTTTAAATATACGGATATTGGAAATATATTCTCTTTTTTTTTTATTCGAAGAAATAATAATAAAGAATGTGATTGAAAATTTACTTAAATTTCATTGTAGTATCCTCTACAAAGCTCTAAGTTACATCTTAAAACTCTCTCCTCCCTCCCCCCCCCCCCCCCCCCCCCCCCCCCCCCCCCCTCCCCCTCCTTTTTTTTTTCACCTCTCTTTTTTTTTTCATTTCCCAAATTCAGATTCGTTTACGTTATCAATAGATGTGTTGCGTAACGTGTTGCTTTCTAAACACATGATGCGAAATGTAGGCATTTTATTTTTCTTGAAAAATAGTTGCTCTCAGTTAACTTTTTATTCTGTTTACCTGTGAAAATTATTTTTCTCTAAACAATTTGTAACTATTAGACACGAGGATAGTCGTAATATTGCTTCAACATTAGACACGAGGATAGTCGTAATATTGCTTCAACATTAGACACGTGGATAGTCGTAATATTGCTTCAACATTAGACACGAGGATAGTCGTAATATTGCTTCAACATTAGACACGTGGATAGACGTAATATTGCTTCAACATTAGACACGTGGATAGTCGTAATATTGCTTCAACATTAGACACGGGGATAGTCGTAATATTGCTTCAACATTAGACACGTGGATAGACGTAATATTGCTTCAACATTAGACACGTGGATAGTCGTAATATTGCTTCAACATTAGACACGTGGATAGTCGTAATATTGCTTCAACATTAGACACGTGGATAGTCGTAATATTGCTTCAACATTAGAATGTGCACATTTCTAACTACAATAAACCCTAGTGGTTGAAACAAATCTAGGGAAAGTATAATAAACCCAAAATAATATTAATTACAACGAATACCGTAGAAACTGGTTATGATATGAGAAACAGTAGAAGATCTGTTTCTTCTAGTGGCCTGTCGGATATATGATGCCAGAAACTTTTGTTTGCCCCAAGTGGCGCTTGATGGACGATGTGGTCAGCATGACTTCAGCCCTATTTACTTCCCAATACATCTTCTACTGCCCATTTGAGACTGCACCCACCTGGCAGCCAAAGTCCGTTGTAAAATAGATCCGCCTAGGTGCAAATTCGAACCCAAGACTTTTGGGACAAGAGGTTAATTTCTGACCACATTTGCTGCCTAAATTTGTTAAACGAGAAAAAGAGTGTTTGGTTGAGTCAAGGGAGACTCCCTCTGTCTCAACGTTTTGAGAATCCCTCTGTCTCAACGTTTTGAGAATCCCTCTGTCTCAACGTTTTGAGAATCCCTCTGTCTCAACGTTTTGAGAATCCCTCTGTCTCAACGTTTTGAGAATCCCTCTGTCTCAACGTTTTGAGAATCCCTCTG
>CAJHNH020003049.1:57500-65000 GCA_905116865.2 Candidula unifasciata
AGATGTGTGTCTGTGTGTGTGTGTGTGTGTGTCTAAGGAAAAAAGGGGAAGAGAGAGAGAGAGAGAGAGAGAGAGAGAGAGAGAGAGAGAGAGAGAGAGAGAGAAATTATGCATGACTGATAACAGATTCAGTTGTATCTTAGAATGCATTTAAAGAGAAGTTGATAACTTAATTGCACCGGATGCTTTTCAATAAGTAATCGACATTCCAGCTTCATTGCCGACGGGTCACCAGGTCACTGCTCCGTCTCTGTGCCAGTTAAAATCACACGAAAGGTCCTTCCCTGTCCTTTTTTAAAAACTAGTGACAAAGATATTATTCCTGTCACAATCTTGAAGCTCACACACGCAAAGTGACGACATAGGGCAGCCGTCAACTGTGGTAATACTAACAGTCTCATGCCATATTTGAAGCTCACTCTTGATACAATCAGAGAGCCTCGATGTTGATATAATCAACAAGCCACGACAGCCAGCAGTTGCACACGCAATACTACATAAGTACATGCTATTCCGAACTTAATCGGCCAACTGAACCACTGCGGGCACAACACAATAGTAACAAAAAAAAAAATTATAAGCAAATTCACAGTGTCACATCAAGCACACAGCTGCGGACGGTTGTTCGTCCACAGCTGTGTGACGGCACTTTTGGACTCTTAGTCCAGAAATGGGGGAAACTGCACCAGCAAACCGTGGCTAAAAACATAAACTTTCAAAGCGTCAGCGGTAAATGTGTCCCCACAGCCATATGGACCGGAAGTCTTCCCTCTCATTAGGAGAAACCAATGAGAAACCAGCTGACCACCATACAGTGTTGCAGGTCGCGCACTGTGAGCGTCGCAAAAGTTACCTCCTCTTCTACTTCTTAGCGTTCATCGGCTGTAAACTCTGTCTGAAAATTTATGGTTGCTCGTCCACTCATGAACTTTGATCTAGATCAATAATTTGATTTCTGCGTGCACAGTTCCTTTACAGATCTGGCTTTTTGTATCCAGACTGTTGGTTCCTAGCTCCTCAGGCGGATGCATTGTGACTCAAATGAAGCAATCCCAATTAGTAGACTATTACAGAATGATTGTCAGAGGGGCTGTGGGTCAGTTCTTGTTTTGATTTTTTCAATCTGACGCATCCTCTGTCAGACATTGTTTAATTAGTCACCATTGTGACGTGCTTGTTCAAGGGCAGTGGATCTACACCACTCCCACCCCACTCCCCAGTGAGTCTACATCACCCCACCCCACTCTCCAGTGGTTCTACATCACCCCCACCCCACTCTCCAGTGAGACCTACAGTCACCCCCACCCCACTCTCCGGTGAGCATGTTACATCACCCCCTGTACACTCTCCAAGTGATGTCTACATCACCCCCACCCACTCTCCAGTTCATTTTACATCATGATGCCACCCACTCTATCCGTGGATCTACACCACCCCACCCCACTCTACAGTGAGTGTACAACCACCCCACCCCAATTGTGTCTACAGTTCTCTTTACCACCCCACCCCACGCAAATCTCCAGTGGCTCTACACCACCCCCACCCCACTCTACAGTGGATCTACACCACCCCCCACAGTGAACTCTACAGCTCTACACCACCCCCACCCCACACCCCAGTGGCTCTAAACACCACCCCACCCCACTCTAAAATGGGTCTTTGTTACCCCACCTCATGCTACAGTGAAGCTCTACACCACCCCCACCCCACTCTACAGTGGGTCTTTACCACCCCCACCCCACTCTACAGTGGCTCTACACCACCCCCACCCCACTCTACAGTGGGTCTTTACCACCCCCACCCCACTCTACAGTGGCCTCTACACCACCCCCACCCCACTCTACAGAAGCTTTAGACTACACCACCCCACCCCACTCTCCAGTGGGTCTACATCACCCCCACCCCACTCTCCAGTGGGTCTACATCACCCCCACCCCACTCTCCAGTGGCTCTACACCACCCCACCCCCACTATACAGTGGGTCTGTTACCACCCGCACCCACCCCACTCTCCAGTGGCTCTACACCACGCCACCCCACTCTACAGTGGATCTTTACCACCCCCACCCACACCACTCCCCAGTGGCTCTACACCACCCACCCCACTCTCCAGTGGCTCTACACCACCCCACCCCACTCTCCAGTGGATCTACATCACCCCCACCCCACTCTACAGTGGCTCTACATCACCCCCAGCCCACTCTCCAGTGGCTCTACACCACCCCCACCCCACTCTCCAGTGACTCTACATCACCCCCAGCCCACTCTTCTACAGTGGGTCTACACCACCCCTACCCCACTCTACAGTGGGTCTCATACACCACCCCCACCCCACTCTTCAGTGGCTCTACATCACCCCCCACCCCACTCTCCAGTGGGTCTACACCACTCCAGGCTGGGACACTCTCCAGTGGATCTACACCACCCCCACCCCACTCTTGATTTTTTGGCTCTACATCACCCCTACCCCACTCTCCAGTAGATCTACATCACCCCACCCCACTCTCCAGTGGATCTACACCACCCCACCCCACTCTCCAGTGGCTCTACACCACCCCCACACCAATCTCCAGTGGGTCTACACCACCCCCACCCCACTCTCCAGTGGGACCCCAGTACCCACACAGGTATCAGATGTCAGCATGTTTCCGGTATACGTTCTGTACAGGTTCAAGGTCTGTCTCAGGTACATGTTAATCTGCAAGCATTCATTGCTCATAGCATGATGCCCTGCTCTATCCGAAGCCATTGACTTAAGTGAAAGTCTGGTACAAATGATCTTGTACAAATCTGCCATTCACAATTGTGTTTGTTCTTTTTAGTTGTTTAGTTTTATCTATGATTGATTACTGTTAGGTGGAAGCCAAACTTTACGTATCGCTGAAGGAATTACAGAAGACAGTGAAGGCCACACTACAAACACCATTGCCGATATAAATCATCTGTTTCAAAGAAACGCAAGAAGAAGTAGTTATTGTTAGCCGACATAAGTTGGGTCTGAAGTCTACACAGTCGAACCTTTTCTTTGGTGGATTCTTTACCCATCCCACCATCAACCAGGTCATATTCGGCCTCTTTATAATGAATTGTCTGTGCTTAATGTCCCCACTTAACATTTCCATGAGACGTTGGACTCCCGCCAGAGAAGCTTTAGACAAGACGAATGACTTGCTGGAATTGATTGACTGTTTCTACATTGTAATCGCTGCCACCGTGCATCTAGCATCAGGTACCCCCGTGTCCTGTAAGTGACATTGACAGATTAGTCAACTGATATTCGCCTGACTTTTATTGTTGCCGGGTCTGCTGGATCCCGGACACGCTACAGGCTGGGGCGCGCTACAGGCTGGGACACGCTACAGGCTGGGACACACTACAGGCTGGGACACACTACAGGCTGGGACACGCTACAGGCTGGGACACGCTACAGGCTGGGACACGCTACATCCTGGGACAGACTACAGGCTGGGACAGACTACAGGCTGGGACACGCTACAGGCTGGGACAGACTACTGGCTGTTACAGACTACAGGCTGGGACACGCTACAGGCTGGGACACACTACAGGCTGGGACACACTACAGGCTGGGACACGCTACAGGCTGGGACACGCTACAGGCTGGGACACACTACAGGCTGGAACACACTACAGGCTGGGACATGCTACAGGCTGGGACACACTACAGGCTGGGACACACTACATGCTGGGACACACTACAGGCTGGGACACACTACAGGCTGGGACACACTACAGGCTGGGACACACTACAGGCTGGGACACACTACAGGCTTGGAAACACTACAGGCTGGGACACAATACTGGCTGGGACACACTACAGACTGGGACACACTACAGGCTGGGACACGATACAGGCTGGGACACACTACTGGCTGGGACACGCTACAGGCTGGGACACCCTACAGTGTTCAATTCCAGCTGCGGACAATTTTTTTTTCTTGATTTTCAGAGTGGAACCGAGGGCTGACCGTTCAGGAGCTGTTGCAAACTACTGGACATTTAATTTTCCCACAACAAAAAAAGCACACAACAGCCCAGAAACATAGTCTAGGGTTGGTTCTGCAACGTCCTGTAAATAATACGCAACTAAGTTTTTTTTTTTTTTTCAAATTATGTTTTCTAGATTGCACAGAGGCTGTCTAATTTACATAGCGGATACTATGTTATCTAGTCTACACCGCAGGTACTATATTATCTAGTCTACACCGCAGGTACTATATTATCTAGTCTACACCGCAGGTACTATATTATCTAGTTTACACCGCAGATACTATATTATCTAGTCTACACCGCAAGGACTATATTATCTAGTCTAAACCGCATATACTATATTATCTAGTCTACACCGCAGGTACTATATTATCTAGTCTACACCGCAGGTACTATATTATCTAGTCTACACCGCAGATACTATATTATCTAGTCTACACCGCAGATACTATATTATCTAGTCTACACCGCAGGTACTATATTATCTAGTCTACACCGCAGGTACTATATTATCTAGTCTACACCGCAGGTACTATATTATCTAGTCTACACCGCAGGTACTATATTATCTAGTCTACACCGCAGATACAATATTATCTAGTCTACACCGCAGGTACTATATTATCTAGTCTACACAGCAGGTACTATATTATCTAGTCTACACCGCAGGTACTATATTATCTAGTTTACATCGCAGGTACTATATTATCTAGTTTACACCACAGGTACTATATTATCTAGTCTACACCGCAGGTACTATATTATCTAGTTTACACCGCAGGTACTATATTATCTAGTCTACACCGCAGGTACTATATTACAGGTTTACACCGCAGGTACTATATTATCTAGTCTACACGCAGGTACTACATTATCTAGTCTACACCGCAGGTACTATATTATCTAGTTTACACCGCAGGTACTATATTATCTAGTCTACACCGCAGGTACTATATTATCTAGTTTACACCGCAGGTACTATATTATCTAGTCTACACCGCAGGTACTATATTATCTAGTTTACACCGCAGATACTATATTATCTAGTTTACACCGCAGATACTATATTATCTAGTTTACACCGCAGGTACTATATTATCTAGTCTACACCGCAGGTACTATATTATCTAGTTTACACCGCAGGTACTATATTATCTAGTCTACACCGCAGGTACTATATTATCTAGTTTACACCGCAGGTACTATGTTATCTAGTTTACACTGCAGGTACTATGTTATCTAGTTTACACTGCAGGTACTATGTTATCTAGTTTACACTGCAGGTACTATGTTATCTAGTTTACACTGCAGGTACTATGTTATCTAGTTTACGCAATATGCACTGTGTTGTCTAGTTTACACTGCAGGTACTATATTATCTAGTTTACACCGCAGGTACTATATTATCTAGTCTACACCGCAGGTACTATATTATCTAGTCTACTATATTATCTAGTTTACACCGCAGGTACTATGTAATCTAGTTTACGCAATATTCACTATGTTATCTAGTTTACACTTCAGGTACTATGTTATCTTGTTTACAAGTTGGTACTGTGTTATCTAGTTTACACCGCAGGTACTATGTAATCTAATTTACGCAGCAGGTACTATTCTAACAAGTTCGGGCCGAAGTTGATAAAGTACCAAGGCTGTACCGAATATTCGCTTCGTATTCGCTTCGGGGCCGAATAGTGGGACTATTGACTATTCGGTATTCGGCCGAATAGTTGCGGTCGGGCCGAATACGAATAGTAGTTACCTTACACCCGCTTCTGCATACCCTGCCTTAATGCTGACAACATGGAACGATTGGTTTTGCTGAAAGCTAATGGAGCTTTCCTGCATTAACTAAGCTGTCAGTGATAATTTCCAAGTTTAGTTACTTGTTATAATACCCGAGATTCTTTCATTCCTAGTTATTAGTTACCACAGACTGACTGAAGGATAAAAAACAAAATATTTTTATTGTTTACTATTCTGTACGAATACTAACTAGACATGGAAAGAATGTAAACTTCGGCCACATCCAAGTCGATAATATGAAAATCAAACGAACGGAAACATATAAGTACTTGGGTGCAAACTTCAACTGCTCCAACATGCTGAGAGAAGAAATACAATCTAGAATACAATCTAGAAATAAAGTAAACTATGCCCTTCAACATTTGCTAAAGTAAAAGTGTCTGTTTCGCAACACTAAGATCAAAATATATAAAACGTTGATAAGACCAGTCGTTTTATATGGCTCTGAAACTTAAATTAGAAATAAAAGAGAAGAGGCCTTATTACAGGGTTTTGAAAAAAAAGAGTCTTACGACAAATCTTTGGACCCATAAAAGATGCTAACAGCGGGGAATAGAGAGTGGCAAGCAACAAAGTAACACTAATCTGTTTAAATCATTATTTATCACTGGCATCCTGAGAGCTAACAGACTAAAATGGTTGGGGCATATTGAAAGCATGTCAGATGACAAAGAAGTAAAAACTGTATACATCTGAGAGAGGAATGGGCGTAGACCACGAGGCAGACAAAAAAAAAAGTTAGAGAGATAATGTCCAGCCAGACCTGCAAACAACTGGTGTCACAAACTGTGCAGAGAAGGCCAGCCAGAGAGATAAATGGTGACGAGTGATATCTGCAACAGTAAACCTCAAGGGCTCAGAATGCTAAAGAAGAAGATGACTATTCTGTGCTACTTTATGTGAAGTAAAAGTTCAGCACACATTTGACATTATGAATGTTTTTTTTTTTTTTTTAAATATATTTTATACACTGTTCGTATTCGTATTCATATTCGGCAGAATAGTTGGTCCCGCTATTCGTATTCGGCCGAATAGTGAAAATCACTATTCGGTACAACCCTAAAAGTAGCTCTTTGTCGCTACAGGCCTTAGGGTGTCTAAAAACACTGTAAGTGCTTGGATATTTGACCAGGAATGTTTTTTTTTTTTTAATGTTTGCTAACCAGTATCACTGCAAGTTGGTGCTTTGTTGGTTTAGTGGGTATGTAATTGCGACCAGCATCACTGCAAGTTGCTGCTCTGTTGGTTTAGCGGGTATGTAACTGCGACCAGTATCACTGCAAGTTACTGCTCTGTTGGTTTAGTGGGTAGGTAATACCTTGATTTACCTTCTGACTAGTCTGGGATCAGTTGTCTTCCGAGGATACATAGTTGACTTGATCTATCCAGCCTCACTGAAGACTTATCTTCACGGTTGATAAAGTCATCTCTGGGTCAAGGATTCTGTTGTTGTCCACAAGGCTTTGATGCTGAAAAGAATGTTATGTGTCTATTTGATCTTTTAATTAGATCAGATACTGTATTTACAATCACTCAGGGTGCCACTGTAGGAAGTTCCAGCGTTGGCGCTAGAGATGCCTGCCCTAAGTTTCAGTCGCCTGATGTTGAGAGTGCTTTAATCTGTTGGCCCAATGGGAGATCTTAACAACTGGCAAACAGACGCATGCGGGTATAGATGACATAAGGG
>CAJHNH020003049.1:70000-84668 GCA_905116865.2 Candidula unifasciata
AGATATTTCCTGGCGTTTGATCGGTGCCATCTTTGTTTTCCACGACAGAAGACTGCTCGTTTGTTGTTCTCCTAATGGCCGTCTGTCGGCGTTTGTGTCGCTTTCACACTCACTCTCTGTCCTGATTACAGCATTTAGGTGTTTTACTTGGTCGCTCACCATAATCTGCTATTTCCAGTTGTCAAGGCAGGGATGACCTGAATCTTATCTTCTGCCGGCGATTTTCTTCGGGTAAATTCTAGAAATCTCTTGGGAGCTGTTATTGATTCTCATTGTTGGTTTGTGGTTTTTGCTATATTTTTTTTTTTTTTTTCGCTCTTGGACAAGGCGTAACAGTTTGAGTTTGTGGTAGAAGTTATTCTGATCGGCTGTGACAAGAATGTATGTAGTACAGAAATGTGATCAAATTACTTTTTTTTTTTTTTTAAACAGTGTTACCATCTAGACTTTACAATTTCTTGAGAACAAACTGTTATAGAAGTCATGACACGAGAAGAGAGGCAGGAACCGACTAGCACACAGGTGGGCACGCAGCACAGGAGACATCTTGGGCAGGAAAGTGCATGCCGATCAGGAAAATATGATTCATTTTTTTTTTTTTTTTGCAGAACTGCGGCTTTAAAGTTAGAATATCTTAATTGCATGGCTGGATCGTTGTTTCTGAGAGAGAAAGCACTGCAGTAACGCTTATTTTATTTCTCTGTTTGGTTTTTATAACTCATGTCCCCGGAAAAGTCGTTTCACACAAACAATAAATCAAACATTAAACCACTAACAATTTAATAGCTGTAAAACTCAGAGATGGATATTTACTCTCTATGCAACAGTGCTATGTCCGAATCATGTAATCGGTACCTTAGTGGATGCAGACTGTTGGCAGACACCCAGGAAACCTCCGCCAACCAATGCCAAATGAAGAGCATGGCTACAAAAGACCTACTACCTGATGATGATGATGATCTATAAGTTTGCTTTGTGGCTAGTCGGCTCGACTGTCACAACAGTGGTCCTGGTTCAACCCCAACAAATGACAAAATGGCAACTCCCCCTTTCACCCCCTTTCCTCCCTTTTCCACACGAAAAAGCGACGTGGACCTCCACTGGTTAAAATATAAACATAACGACGGGTACTACAACTTTTTTCTAGGTATGTTTTACTAAGGGAATGAGGCGAGAAAGAAAGTGGTCACCTCATCTCACATCATGTGACAGTTCACTCCCTGCTACAGTATCTGTATTAGGCATATCGATAAATCCATGTATTCCCTCTGAGATGCTGCCTAATGGTATACCATACCATACTGAGATTTTAAAATCTCAAATGTGGATGGCAGGCAAACACGGCAGATCCCAGATACCCCGTTCAACCTGGACAAAATGTTACAGTTAGGCACCTGTGAGGGCAGCATCAGCCAGATCTAACCTGCAGGCCTGTGCGGGCCAGGTCATGGAGATGGGCCGGGGTTTAGATCCTTCTGACAACTTAACGTGGGGAGTTGGGCCTGGGTTTTAGTTCCTTCTGACAACTAAACGGGGGGAGATGTGCCAGGGTTTAGTTCCTTCTGACAACTAAACGGGGGGAGATGTGCCAGGGTTTAGTTCCTTCTGACAACTAAACGTGGGGAGATGTGCCAGGGTTTAGTTCCTTCTGACAACTGAACGTAGGGAAATGGGCCGGAGTTTAGTTCCTTCTGACAACTGAACGTAGGGAAATTTGCCGGGGTTTAGTTCCTTCTGACAACTGAACGTTCGGGTTTAGACAACTGAACGTGGGGAGATGGGCCGGGGTTTAGTTCCTTCTGACAACTGAACGTAGGGAGATGGGCCGGGGTTTAGTTCCTTCTGACAACTGAACGTAGGGAGATGGGCCGGGGTTTAGTTCCTTCTGACAACTGAACGTGGGGAGATGGGCCGGGGTTTAATTCCTTCTGACAACTGAACGTAGGGAAATGGGCCGGGGTTTAGTTCCTTCTGACAACTGAACGTAGGGAGATGGGCCGGGGTTTAGTTCCTTCTGACAACTGAACGTAGGGAGATGGGCCGGGGTTTAGTTCCTTCTGACAACTGAACGTAGGGAGATGGGCCGGGGTTTAGTTCCTTTTGACAACTGAACGTAGGAAGATGGGCCCGTGTTTAGTTCCTTCTAACAACTGAACGTATGGAGATGGGCCGGGGTTTAGTTCCTTCTGACAACTGAACGTGGGGAGATGGGTCGGGGTTTAGTTTCTTCTGACAACTGAACGTGGGGAGATGGGCCCGTGTTTAGTTCCTTCTGTTAACTGAACGTGGGGAGATGTCTCTCTGTCTACATGTTGTGCTCGGTCGTCTGTGGAGGAAACAAAAACAGTCGAATAAAGAACTTCTGGGGAGGCTTGGGGGGGGGGGGGGGGGAAATAAGGCTCGATGAAAGGAATCAACAAGTAGCCAGGTTAAATATTCAAGCCGAATTAAAAGATGTGATTCATTAACAGAATGTGGCATAACTTGTAGAGCGTTGACATTGCTTGGGAGAAGCCCCGGGTTTGATCCCTGGCATTTCCGGATTATTGCTGGGGTCTCCGTTGTGGGGAAATGGTCAGGTCGTTTGCCGTGCGTTGTGAAAGGTTGTGTTGGGTTCACCACCGCGACATTTGTGAAAGGTTGTGTGTTGGTTTCACCACCGCGACATTTGTGAAAGGTTTTGTGTTGGTTTCACCACCGCGACATTTGTGAAAGAGTTTTGTGTTGGTTTCACCACCGCGACATTTGTGAAAGGTTTTGACATTTGTGAAAGGTTGGTTTGGTTTCACCACCGAGACATTTGTGAAAGGTTGTGTGTTGGTTTCATCACCGCGACATTTGTGAAAGGTTGTGTGTTGGTTTCACCACCGCGACATTTGTGAAATATTGTGTGTTGGTTTCACCACCGCGACATTTGTGAAAGGTTGTGTGTTGGTTTCACCACCGCGACATTTGTGAAAGGTTGTGTGTTGGTTTCACCACCGCGACATTTGTGAAAGGTTTTGTGTTGGTTTCACCACCGCGACATTTGTGAAAGGTTTTGTGTTGGTTTCACCACCGCGACATTTGTGAAAGGTTTTGTGTTGGTTTCACCACCGCGACATTCAGTTGATGAGTGCAGATTTCAAGGAGAACGCTAGGGATCTTTGCTGAAAGTGCCGAGTTTGTGCTGTGTGTGAGTATTTCTCTCTCTCTCTCTCTCTCTCTCTCTCTCTCTCTCTCTCTCTCTCTCTCTCTCTCTCTTTCTCTCTCTCTTTGCAGTGAGATTTGAGATAGCATAAATTAATCAAGTAACATAAAGTGTATTGATCGGCATTAATAGAAAGAAGTAGAAAGATAGAAGAACACACTAGACAATTTAAAAATCGAAAGCTAAAGTTACCGTGCTGGGAATTAAACCTGTCACCTCCAGACGGCGTGTGCGCCTCGCCATGGATACAATTGCACTAAAAACATGGTCAATTGGCACCCTCCTAAAAGAGGTTGGGTGGTCATCCACCAAAAGTGTGTGTGTGTGTGTGTGCATATGTGTGTTTGTGTGCGTTCGTGTGTGTATGCATGTGTGTGTGCATCCGTGCATGTGTGCGGTCACAGGAGACATAACACTGTACAAACTAAACAACAAAACACCTCTTGGAGGACAAAATCAAAGGCAACCCAGCAACAAATAGGCAATGATACATGTAGGAAAATAACACAAAGAGGTCAACAAACAGCTGTCGGAGACTGTATGCGACCAGATTGAGAGAGAGAGAGAGAGAGTGAGCACTGGAGATTCACTGTACCTAGTGTTCATTGTTGAGACGGCATCTGCTTGATTGGTACCAGTCACCTTGACCGGCGCCATTTTGACCACATCATCCATAGAGTGCCGATTTGTCTATTTAAAGAGGACCGTGCACTCTAAGCCACCGACGTCAGTGGCTGGAAAACGGTACTTACGGCGTAGGTTTGACTCTCAGTGCAGGCATGCATTTAAAAGCTGACCTCAGATCTCAAGCCGATCCAGTGTGAAATATGCACAAGAAAATGCTGGGGGATGTAAAGACTGGTGGTGTTGTATTGACCATCCTGTCAGTTACTTGGGTACCATCCTTGACCTGTTACTGCTGTTTGAACCGCTGTGTTGGTCAGTAAGACATTGACAGAATCGCCACTTTGGACGAAGCAGGGAACTGATGTGACCCTTGTCCCCGCGGGTTGTCCCCCTATACAACCGTGTGTCTGTCAGCGTTCTCTCTCTCTCTCTCTCTCTCTCTCTCTCTCTCTCTCTCTCTCTCTCTCTCTCTCTCTCTCTCTCTCTCTCTCTCTCTCAGCACATTTCTCTGCTAGGTTCAGCAGGTGTATCCTGCTCTCTGTGATGAAGCTGTTCTATTTTCTCCCGTGCTGTGCTAGCCCCCACTAAAGCCTCCCAGTGGTTGATCAGGTTTCCACCTGCCGCGACCAGAGAAAACCTTCTGGCTGTGTTCAGTTATGCAAATACAGGGCCCAATCAGAATTTGCAATCTTTGATCGACCCGGGGGTTCGATGTAACCTCCTGGAAATAGTATATCACATTGCCTGTTGGACACCTGCAACCGCCAATGTCTGTCACCAGACTGGGTACAGTCTGTCAACGAGGTGGGTGCAGTCTGTCAACGAGGTGGGTACAGTCTGTCAACGAGGTGGGTACAGTCTGTCAACGAGGTGGGCACAGTCTGTCAACGAGGTGGGTACAACCTGTCAACGAGGTGGGTACAGTGTACGATGGGTACAGTCTTTCTCAACGAACAGTCTGTCAACGAGGTTCTGCCACCATGTGTAATGTTTCTAACTGTTCTTTTCAGTGTCTGTTTCTTTCTCCACGCGGTTTCCACGTGCTGGCGATCTGCCCCCCCCCCCTCCCTCATGCACCCTTTTCGTACCATCCTCACAGGCATGTTTTGATTAAATCCATATTTTGTAAACCAAAAGGCACTTAGTGGGAGATGTGGTCAGCTTGACGCCCACCAGACTGACCTACTCTGACATTTAGGGGTTCCGGTGTTCAGACCGAGTAGACCTGGGAGAAGACGACAGTTTATTGTGTATCGTGTACCGGACGTTGAATACAAACCCCAGCATGTGTTCGCTGTTTGCGGGTTTACTAGGCAGTTTCACTTTCACTAGTTTGCCATTGCTTTTGGAACTGCCGAGGATGCTCCATACATCGTTGTTGAAATCACCCGCAGCCTAATCGAATTGTCTACATCGGAGTTATGAACCATGTTCGCACCTTAGGACATGGGGAGAGCTTCATGTAATGGCGAAGGATAGAACGACTTGGCGTGACATTTTTTCAGGGCCTGTGCTCCATTGGGGGATAGAAAGGCAGAAGAAGAAGAAGAATAAAATCTGGTGATCAAGACCCCACATGTTGTCGACCTGATCTGGCCAGCAAGCAAGTGTTTAGCCACTACTCGATGCAGCTTTCCCTACACTGTGCACTTTTACAACAATTATAAATATTTATTGCGTGAAATTGTTCGAACTGTACACTATACCTTAGGGTTAACAAAAATCAGTGGACAGTTCTTTTGCATCTGGGTCATCGATAATTTTAGGCGTACGGGCTTTCCCTTCTAGTAAGTAATACATTTTGCGCCATGGAAAAAACTGTATTTTTTGTGAGTGAGAGCAATATATGTACAGGTAAAGTAAAGGTAATGTTTGCGTATACAATGCTATCAATGCGATTGGCAGTGTTTTAAATGTTAGTTGCATATCTTTTGCCAGACGTTATGGAACCAACCCCAGCCATTTTGATCGGGGGTGGGGGATATTTGTGATTTTACGAGACAATTTTCCAAATTTTTTTTCCAGTTTAGTAGTTTGCCATTGTACATTGTGCGCTCGGGCTTTCATGTAGTTGTCGGAATCAACGGAGAGCGATCTGCTGCGAAATCACTTGAAGCTGAAGTCGAATCGGGTATCTCAGAATTACGAAACGAGTTCGCAAAGCGTAGGCCACAGTAGCCTGCTGGCTTCCCTGTCGTCCCAGGCATTCCCTATTATTGGATGTTTGGCGAGGCTTAGTGGAGCCCAGTCTACTGGCCGAAGGAAGTGTCCCATCAGTACTGGGAGGCCCGTCTGGTCCACCAGCATAGAATGCAAGGAACCTATCCTAGTGTATGTACCCGTGAAACAGACACTCTCAAGTGTATGGAAATAATTGGTTTTAATGGATGATTGGCTTGGTTGTCTGGCTGGTTGACGGGTTGATTCAATGATTCCTTGTTTGGCTGGTTGACGGGTTGATTCAATGATTCCTTGTTTGGCTGGTTGACGGGTTGATTCAATGATTCCTTGTCTGGCTGGTTGACGGGTTGATTCAATGATTCCTTGTCTGGCTGGTTGACGGGTTGATTCAATGATTCCTTGTTTGGCTGGTTGACGGGTTGATTCAATGATTCCTTGTTTGGCTGTCGGTGTCTGTGGCTTAGGCGTTACAAACCCGCTTTGTAACGCTGGGGTGCCGGGTTCGATCCCAGCGGCGGGCCTTGCGCCTTGCGTTGGTTTCGACAGTGGTATCGAGAAGCCGACCGTCCAGGAGCAATGGCAAACTACTGGACGTAATTATGTCTAGGAAAACCATAACAACCAAAAAATGCTGGGGTTGGTTCTGCAACGTCCTGTAAAGGATACACAACTAACCTTTGTTTGGCTTGTTAGTTTGATTATTCGATTGTAAGTTGTTTGTGGCATGGCTGATTAGCTAGTTAGATGGATGTTTGGTTGTTTGGCTAATTGCCTTCTTGATCATTTGGTCGGTTGGACAATTAGTTCTTTGGTTGACTTGTTAGTCAGCTGCTCATCTGGTTGACTTATTGGTAGTTTGGTTGGCTGGCTAGCTGTTTGATAAGTTGGTTCTGTAAAGAAATTCCCTCTGTTTGACTGGTTCTGCAGGCAGGAATTTCCTTTGTTTGACTGGTTTGTTCTATAAGCGGGAATTTCCTCTGTTTGACTGGTTTGTTCTACAGGCTGGAATTCCCTCTGTTTGACTGATTGGTTTTATAGACGGGAATTCCCTGTGTTTGACTGGTTGGTTCTGTATGTGGGAATCCCCTGGAAGACTGCACCTTAAATTCAAGTCCGATTAATAAATGTCGAGTTCCTCTCGTCTGTGTCACGAAAAGGACTTGCATCTGTCGGAATCGTTTCCTGTAGAGGCTCTTTTTCCTTACACAGTACCAAACAACTACCTGGAAACTGTGTTGCAGAGCTCACCTGTCCCTCTCCAAACCAGGGAAATTAACGATGTGCATAGAATTTGTACTGGAACAGCGTGTAAGCAGAGAATCTGAATGGTATTTTCAGATGCATGACCAATCACAGGACAAACTGACTGTCTAAAATGAGACCTCGGTTACTTAGCACAGTTCTGCCCTTAGGTTTGGGCTGTTTTCTGTTGTCTGCAGACTACAGTCCAGTGTTCAGGCGGACAAGTATGGTATAATAACACTGGAAACATGATATCGCTAACATTAGAGATCATCTAGGTACGAATATTTCTCGTTGCTGACTTCTGTGCCATAAAAACACATTAATACAGTGCGTGACTGTGGTATGTGCACACTAACATAGTATGTGTGACTGCTATAAGCACACACTGGTATAGTATGTTTGACTGTGGTTTGCACACACTATTATAGTAAGTTTGATTGTGGTTTGCACACACTGGTATAGTATGTTGGATTGTGGTTTGCACACACTGGTATAGTATGTTGAATTGTGGTTTGCACACACTGGTATAGTATGTTTGATTGTGGTTTGCACTCACTGGTATAGTATGTTTGATTGTGGTTTGCACACACTGGTATAGTATGTTGGATTGTGGTTTGCACACACTGGTATAGTATGTTGGATTGTGGTTTGCACACACTATTATAGTATGTTTGATTGTGGTTTGCACACACTATTATAGTATGTTTGATTGTGGTTTGCACACACTGGTATAGTATGTTTGATTGTGGTTTGCACACACTGGTATAATAAGTATGATTGTGGTGTGCACTTACTGGTATAGTATGTTGGATTGTGGTTTGCACACACTGGTATAGTAAGTTTGATTGTGGTTTGCACACACTGGTATAGTATGTTTGATTGTGGTTTGCACACACTATTATAGTATGTTTGATTGTGGTTTGCACAAACTGGTATAGTATGTTGAATTGTGGTTTGCACACACTGGAATAATAAGTTTGATTGTGGTTTGCACTCACTGGTATAGTATGTTTGATTGTGATTTGCACACACTGGTATAGTATGTTTGATTGTGGTTTGCACACACTGGTATAGTATGTTGAATTGTGGTTTGCACACACTGGTAAAATAAGTTTGATTGTGGTGTGCACTCACTGGTATAGTATGTTGGATTGTGGTTTGCACACACTGGTATAGTATGTTGGATTGTGGTTTGCACACACTGGTATAGTATGTTTGATTGTGGTTTGCACACACTGGTATAGTATGTTGGATTGTGGTTTGCACACACTGGTATAGTATGTTTGATTGTGGTTTGCACACACTGGTATAGTATGTTTGATTGTGGTTTGCACACACTATTATAGTATGTTTGATTGTGGTTTGCACACACTGGTATAGTATGTTGCATTGTGGTTTGCACACACTATTATAGTATGTTTGATTGTGGTTTGCACACACTGGTATAGTATTTTTGATTGTGGTTTGCACACACTGGTATAATAAGTATGATTGTGGTGTGCACTCACTAGTATAGTATGTTTGATTGTGGTATGGACACACTGGTATAGTATATTTGATTCTGGTTTGCACTCACTGGTATAGTATGTTTACTTGTGGTATGTACACTTTACTATAGTATGTCTAATTGTGGTATATACACATAAGTATAGCATATCAGATTGTGGTATGTACACCTTACTATAGTATGCCTAATTGTGGTATATACACATGAGTATAGTATATCAGATTGTGGTATGTACATATTAGAATAGTATATTTGAGTGTGGTATGTACACATAAATATAGTATGTTTAATTGTGGTATGTGCACATGAGAATAGTATGTCGGTTTGTGATATGCACACATTAGTATATTATTTGTAATTGCAGTGTGTACACAATAGAATAGAATATGTGATTGTTGAATTTTCAAACTAGTATATTATGTCTGATTGCAGTATGTACACACTAGTATGGCGTATGGACTTGTGGTATGTACACATTAGCACAGTATATATGATTGCGATACACACTAGTATTGTTTGTGTTATTGTGGTATTTACACATAAGTGTAGTGAGTGTGATTTTAGTATGTACACATTAGTACAGTATGCGTGTTTGTGGTTGTCACATGATGCTGGTGTCAAGTGTCTTTGTTAAGGTTTTCCCTAATGAACCAAAAGACACTCTGAAGTAGTTTTAGTGTTGTGAAGTTGGCTCGCAATGGTCTAGGTGGTATCCCACAGCTCCAATGAACATCCAATCTACTTTAGGGTTGAGGCGACTCAAATTATGACACTACAAAATAAATAAATATTCCTAGGAGTAACTTGGCCTAACTTCCTCACTACTTTTAAACCTCCAGACCAGATAGTAATCCTACGCTAGTCAAAGTAACACAGTATAAATTGAAGTATAACAACATAACAGATACTCCAGACAACTAAATAACTTGAAGGAATGACATTAACCGCAGAGTGTAAAATAATAAAACGTTATGTAATCAGTGGAACACATGTAGGAATATAAAGGAAAGATTTCAGCAAGGTCAGTCAAACAAACTAAGAAAGCAAAGAATATTCTACTCCAGATAGGCTCCTGGTTTGTCCATAGTAACAGCCAGTGTCATCACTGCCAAACTGGAATTTTAGACTTAGGAAACTGACACTTAATGTTAGGATTAACTGCAGTTATTGGCGTATCCCACTTATCTGCCCAGGATTTCATGTTCATTTGAATGGAGGCCTCCTCAGACATCTGGTAAGGCAAGTAATACGTCTGCTAAATTTTATCTTGGAGAACATGCCTGAGCATTCACAAAAATTAATCGAACAGACTGTCTGCTTAAATACCACACTGATAAGCCACCCTCTGGTAGTGGTAGTTGTAGGCATTATGACCACATAACATACTTCGATTTCTGACGATACGTGCTGTTGGTGAACGTCATAGACCAAAGACAGTTGTCACTGTGGAGTCACTGATATGTCCATGGGTTGAAATGAGTGGTTCACGACAAATGCCTTTTCCTGTTTAGTGTAGGTGGGTTACATTGGATAGTGCTAGGATATTGATTGTCGACTTGGCTTCCAGACTAATATCCTGTGACAAAGAGGAAAACCAGAATTAGCAATCACCCAACACCATGCTAAGTTCTCCACCCACATAGTTTAGCTCATAGGTCTGAGCTAGGCTTTTATAGACTGTAAAGGTCTGTATCAAACCTCATAATCGCCATTGACAGCTGTGAGGTTAGCAAGAAACACAGTTCTCTCTAAAGCTGCTCCCTAGTGATAGCGATAGTCTGCATATGCCAACTTATCAAGGGATAAAAACTAGTCCCTTACCATAATGGGGTACTTATATTTATACAAGTGTACTTCAAATACAGGAATATAGATGTATGGGACGTGTACGAGCCACACAAACACGATACACTATCTTACTCTCGCACTAACATCGTATGTTTACACTGTTAGGCAAGACGGACGTGACGTCACAGAGGTACTAAAATTAGCCTGACCCCGGCTGATACCAATCGATACGGCATACTCTGTCATAGATTCTAGCCCTAGGATGCCTATATACATAATAAATGTGAACAAAGCATACTATAAAATGGATACATATAATTGTTCAAGCTGTCTGGAAACCATCGAAGGAGTATGAGGAAAGAATTTTTATCGGCTTGTAGGGAAACGCTCTGGTTTTGCGCCTTCCTGCAGTTTGAATGGTTTAATAGCTAGGTCCCGTTATTTCACATAGCCGCCTCTGACCTACAATCAGCAGGAGGGCCGAATGTATGGTACTCATAAACTATAATTTACTTACCCATACTCATGGAAGTTCTTGGATAAATCGAAGATTTGAACAGTGGTAAGCAGAAATACAGAAAAGGCCGCAAGCTGTCTATCCTCTCGAAAAGCTTAGTCAAGAATGAGTTCAAACTAACCGTCTCTTCTGATAGAGGCGGGAGGGGATTCATCCGCGTCCACGGCGGTAGGCCATTGGAATTTGTTTTTACTGTTAATGAATTTCCCACCTATATGGATTAATTTAAATATATGTCAATCCTAAGAGAACAAGGATATAACTGAGTACTTAACCTTCTATCTTGACACATAAGTGCAAAAGAAGTATATTTACCAATGGGGGAAAGTCCAGGATTTGAAAGTGCCTCATTACCTAAGAGATGACAAGAATTGGGCAGGGCCAAGACAAGAGGGGTGTCGGCTGTCATGCGACAGTGGTATGTACAGATTAGTTTGTATGTCTTCTTGTAGTATACACACATTAGTGCAGTAGGTATTATTGTGATATGTACACAGTAGTATAGTATGCATGATTGTGATATTTACACATTGGTATTGTATGTCTGATTTTGATATGTACGCATTATCATTGTGTGTGTGATTGTGGTATGTACGCATTTGTATTGTATGTGTAATTGTGGTATGTACACATTAGTGTAGTATGTCTGATTATGGTATGTACACTTTAGCATTGGATGTGTGATTGTGTTATGTACCCATTTGTATTGTATGAGTGATTGCTGTATGTACGCATTTGTATTGTATGTGTGATTGTGGAATGTACTTATTTGTATTGTATGTGTGATTGTGGTATGTACACATAGTTTATTAGGTGTAACTGTGGTATATACGTATTTTATTTAAAGCAATATTTCCGATAGCCATACAAGACGGTCTTGGTCATGTGTTGCTGATGTCTTGGCACCAGGCTTGGGTTGCCTTGTGTGGTCTCTAGGAGGAGACTGGGGCACCTGTTCCTTTACGATGCCAGTGATGTTAAAATGTTCTCTCCTCCAGCGCGGTAACGTCTTGAGTTTGTGCTTGTCTCCTGACGTGTCACATCAAAGAATTCCACCCGCTTTCCTCTCAGATGTTATCTGTCAGCCTTCAGTGCCACTTCCTCGCCACACAGTCACGTGGCCTGGGGCTGCTGTCTGTGTCGGTGACTCTCAGATAAACACCCACAACCACACAACATCAAC
Source organism: Candidula unifasciata (assembly GCA_905116865.2). NCBI lineage: Eukaryota > Metazoa > Mollusca > Gastropoda > Stylommatophora > Geomitridae > Candidula > Candidula unifasciata. Next base: position 82,239 of record CAJHNH020003049.1, read on the forward strand.
GCTTCATCGACTCATCAACAACAGTTTAAATGTGGCCTGCCTGGCCGAGGCACCGGTGCCCAGCCCTGGTCTTAGACCTACTATATACATCATGTCAGGAACGCCGAGACACAGGAAACTTTCAGAGGGGCAGGGCAGCTGACGCCCTTGTACATTTGTACAGTGGGCGGGGGGTCTGTAGGGACGCTAGCCTTTGTAAATGCGTAATAATATTAATTATAATGACTACTACTACTACTATTACTACTACTACTACTACTTCTACTACTACTACTACTACTACTACTACTACTACTACTACTACTACTACTACTACTACTACTACTACTACTACTACTACTACTACTACTACTACTACTACTACTACTACTACTACAACAACAACAACAACAACAACAACAACAACTACTACTACTACTACTACTACTACTACTACTACTACTACTACTACTACTACTACTACTACTACTACTACTACTTCTACTACTACTACTACTATTACTACTACTACTACTACTATCTGCTGAATGACATACAACTATGATATATTTCAAATAATATGAACTTTATCTGTGTCGTCGCGTTCCCCGGATGTCAACTCCAGTGGACAGTTCTGGTGGTTCATCCACTTCTAGACTTTAGCTTTGTCCCAGAACCTGGGCGTTGCCTGCACACCCGTTTTACATATTTAGTTTTTTGTGTGTTTGCAGACAGTTCATTATCTCTCAGGTAGATGCAATCCGACTTCGAAAAAAAACCCGAATTATTCGTCTCTTACGACATGCTTGTAAGGGAGTCGGTAGATCTATTCTTGTTTTCCCCAGTCTTTTCTTGTTTTCCCCGGAACTCACATTGGGACAGTATAAGAGTAATAAACAAATACTTATTTCAAAAAGCTACTTACGTTAGGAGGAAAAAAACGAGGACGATTGGGGGGGGGGGGGGGAGGGACATATAACCCACTTGGGGGGGGGGGGGGAGGGACATATAAACCCACTTGCCAATTTTCTAGATCGGGGGGGGGGGGACATATAAACCCACTTGCCAACTTTTTCTAGATCGGGGGGGGGGGGGCAGAGAGATTTTAGCCGACCCTAAAAACATTTTGAGATGCGAGAACTGGTGCGCCCTAACTTCTCCAGGTTACGACGCCCCTACATAATGTACTCATTCTGTCGCGTTAGCCCCGGACCCAGTGCCAAATTCCAATCTTCATCTTTGAAATCTGCGAGCTCCCCCCGCCCCGGCCTACATGAGTCTTGCTGATGCGCTGGGCAGACGTGTGGCGCCAAGCTCTGGTCTATCTACCCAAGTCGTTAGCGCTGTGATAGGGCGCAGAGCCAGGCCGTTGACGGTACCGCATCAATAATGATATTTTATTTAACCATCTTATATACTCCGGTGATTCCATCCCCCCCCCCCGCCATTTGTGTGTGTGTATGTGTCTGTGTGCTTGTGGGTATTTCTCTCTTTCTGTGTGTCTCTGTGTGTGTGTATGTGTCTCTCTCTCTTTGCATGTTTCTTCCTATGTGTGTGTGTCTCTCTGTGTGTGTATGTGTGTGTATGTGTCTGTGTGTGTATGTGTCTGTGTGTGTGTGTATGTGTCTCTGTGTGTGTGTATGTGTCTCTGTGTGTGTGTATGTGTCTCTGTGTGTGTGTATGTGTCTGTGTGTGTATGTGTCTGTGTGTGTATGTGTCTCTCTGTGTGTGTATGTGTCTCTCTCTGTGTGTATGTGTCTCTCACTGTCTGTGTGTATGTATGTGTTTCTCTCTTTGCATGTCTCTGTGTATGTGTTTGTGTCTTTCTTTCTCCTCTGGCATGCAAGATTGTGAGTATGAATGTGTTTAATTTAGTGCATGGCTATGTGTATGTTTTATATGTTCTATATAGGTACGTACGCATATGTTCATATGTGTCATTGCAAATGTACGTATTTTTCATGCTGTGATCTTTTTTTTTTTTTTATGTTTCGAACTCATATAACGTATATTGATATATAAACTTGACATCAGTGATACATAAACTACACATTTTGTGTGACAGTGAAGTTTTGGACAGGCACAACGTTAGACCCTTCGTGCCCTAACGAAGATAACATTGGGGCGGGGCAGGGGGAACTAAGAGCACCCTTCTGTGCCTGGTTTAAGAGGGTATCTGTGGTTGGGCCTGTGTGGCCAGTTTGTGACTTTGTGAAAGCCAGTTCGTGCGCTGACTCTGTGTATGGCTATATTTGTCAGAACCCAGGAAGTATTTCCCGCTGCTAGTCACGTGTACACACAGTTCCGGAATGTAAATTGTCCATGTTTATACGTTACCCTGACCGACTGCCCATGCCACCACCATCCACCTGTTTTTCTTTCTGCTATATCTCTGTCTGGCATCTTACTCTTTGTTGACAAGTGGTTGTCTTAACTACGCCTGTTTTACAG
>CAJHNH020003050.1:0-17500 GCA_905116865.2 Candidula unifasciata
TCTGGTAGGGGATAAAAATTTTTTTAATTTTACAAACAAACCTCACAGCAAGTCCTTTTTGCCCTTTACAAATTGTTGACTAACATAAAAAAATATGTTTAGAAGTCACTAATATTTAAACCTCACCATGCTTGGGAACACTGGCTGTAAACTCTAAGAAACTTCTGATTTTCATCTATTCTTAACATTTGCATTGTACGTCTTTTTTTGTTTTTTTGAAATTTGCTTCTGTTTCGCGAACACGGCTGTAAACTCTGGCAGAAACTTCTGGTTGTTCATCTACTTTTTATGTATATTTGCAGTTGTACTGTCTGTGTTAATTTTGTAAATTGTTTTCTGTTTCGCGAACACTGGCTGTAAACTCTGGCAGAAACTTTTGGTTGTTCATCTACTTTCTATGTATATTTGCAGTTGTGTGGTCTGTGTTCATTTTTGTAAACTGGCTTTTGCTTCGCGAACACTGGCTGTAAACTCTGGCAGAAACTTCTGGTTGTTTATCTAATTCTGGGCTTTAGTCTTGTTCCAGACACTGTTTTGAACAAAGAGATCCCGTATCTATATGGGGAATTTTTGTGTTTGATCTGTGTATGTTGCACAGCATTTGCAGTTATATAGTCTTTTTTAATTTGCTTTAATTACTTTTAAAAAATACTATACTATTCTTGATACTTATACGCATTGTTGCATACAGTATTCAGAAATATTTGTGATGTATGTTTAAACAGTTACCAAAAAATTTGCAATGATAAGGAATTGATTTCATCCAACAAGATTAAACTGGACACATTTGTTTGTGCTGTTTGTACCTTGAGGATAGATATTTAGTAGTGCTATAAATACTGTTAAGAAAACTGCTCTGGGTGAAAAGTTATTGCACATGTACAAATGTACAAATGTCACCCCTCCCCCCTTCTAACCCCCACCCCTACCCCCGGGCTCCTCTGACGCAACAATACCCTCTCAGAATCAAAGAGTTAGCATTGATATTTCTTCACTTTTGCTGGAATAACTCTCAGTTTATATCCAAACGTTACTGATGTTTATGTTCATGTTGACTGTAGCAAAAACATTTTTCTTTGTCTGTAAGAGTCTGTATTGTTATACGTAAATAGCACACTTATTTACCTTAAAAATGACGTATAGTTCCATAAAATGTGTCGAAAATTAATGAAACTGTAGTTCAATTTGTGTATACATCGCCTAGATAAAAACTGTGGACGCAGAGAGACTCTGTTGTTGCACAAGAACGGGAATTCCCGTTGACCTGTTTGGCTTATAAATAGAGAAGGTCATGGCTTATTCTACATATTAAGGTGGTGAAGTGCTTAGGCGTCATTATTAGCTTAAGAATGTGGGACTCTCTGGCTAGCGGAGTCGCCACAAACTGTGCAGCTTGAACATGAGTGTCTGTGTGTATGTGTGCACTTCTGACCGACAAAATACAACTGTCTTACCGAGGCTTGAACCCTGATCTCCCGACTGAGATCATAGCAGTCAAATCGTCAGTTTACACACACACACACACACAAACGTACACGCGCGCGCACACACACCTACTCGTATCTCTCTTTCTATATAACCTCATATCTATCTATCTATCTATCTATCTATCTATCTATCTATCTATCTATCTATCTATCTATCTATCTATCTACTATCTTCTATCTATCTCTATCTATCTATCTATCTATCTATCTATCCTATCTATCTATCTATCTATCTATCTATCTATCTATCTATCTTATCTATCTATCTAGCTATCTATCTATCTATCTATCTATCTATCTATCTATCTATTCTATCTATCTATCTAATCTATCTATCTAATCTATCTATCTATCTATCTATCTATCTATCTATCTATCTATCTATCTTATCTATCTATCTATTATCTATCTATATCTATCTATCTATCTATCTATCTATGTCTGTCTGTCTGTCAACCCGCATACTCGTCCATTTATCTATGTAATACCCATCTACCCAGATTCCATCAATCCGTCTGTCTCTCTGCCTATACCGTCACGTGCTCTAAACATAAAGTAAGAAGGAATATGCGTTTGCAAATAACATATCCCCCACACAGTTTTTCATATAATCAAAACAGAACCCCCACAAAATTGGCCGTCAATAACAAATGTCGCTGATTATTCCTCCTGACTGACAAACCAACTGAGCACCGTCCCGAAACGCGTGCTAACATCAAAACCGCATCAGCAGCACCGGTCCCATTATGATCAACTTGCCGGCGTCGTACGTTCTCAGCTTACCCCAGCATATTCCTAAACACCCTTCTTCATATTCAGCCCGGACAATTTTCAAATCTGGTTGGATTGTTTTGGCGTCTGGAAGCTCTCCCGCCTTGACGGTGTGACCAGATAATTTTGATATTTTCTGGTCAGCCTCACTTTCCTTGCCATAGGATAATTGCACTGATTCCTTTCCGATGACCAGCGATAATTGTATTTCATTAAAAAACAAAAACAAAAAAAAAAATCCCAGAAAACCCGATGCGTTTCTTGCGGGGAAGAGGACATCAAGTTGAACGTTAGATTGTGGTCTGGCTGACGTGAGAAGCTTCCAAGTAACGCGGAATATCGGCTCCTTAAAGGTCCACAAATGAATAGTTTGATAGAAGGCAGAATATGCAATTGTCTCTTCCCGTTCTGCCGATGGATTTCGTGAGAAATTGAAAATTGGGAGTTTAACTCAGATAAAATACACGGTTTGGGTGAATGCGGCTTTCTTGAGACCTACCACACGAGTTTGGTTAACGGTTATTGACAAAGTAACAGATACATTTACGAAGACACATCTGGACGGCGGTAATGTGGGATGTACAACAAATGTTTTGTTAGTGGTCAGCGGCGGCTTGATGCTAAGGCTAATGGGATGGGAAGACGGTGGGGAGAGGAGGGGGGGGGGGCTGCTTCAGTAAATATTTATTATGTTTAAATACGGTGTTCAAAAATAACAAACATAAACATTACTTGGTAATATCCCAAACAAAGCAAACAATAATTTTAGCTAATAACAGCCTAAATTGTTACATTCGGTTCTTGACAAGGGCCGGATTTTCCCCAATTCGACCCAGCCTTGAGTGGGTACCAGGTACAGTCCTGGGAAGTAAAGACGGCCGGCATTGTGCTGACCTCATCACCCACCAAGTGCCGATTGGTTTATAAAATACATGTCTATCGCTATATGTAGGCTCTGTGGCTAAGTCGATGCTAACGCTTCGTAATGCCGGAATGCCGGGTTCGATCCCAGCTGCGGGCCATGCGTCTTGCGTTGGTTTCGACAGTGGTATAAAAAAGCCGACCGCCCAGAAGCAATGGCAAACTACTGGGCGTAAATTTGCCTAGAAAAACCACAGAACAGCCAGGGGCTGTTGGGGTTGGTTCTGCAACGTCCTGTAAAGGATACGCAACTAACCTCTAGCCCTATATACACAATACGCATGAAAGTCCTAGAGAAGGGTCCTTTACTTTTACTGAACTGTTACAGTCCTTTTAAAAAAGAAATCCATCTTTTTTGCTTTACTTCGCTCAAACATTCGAATCAAATAATTGGATTGTGGTACCCTACAGTTTCAAAGTAGCTTGCTGTCCTCTGGGCTTGGTAAAGTGCAGATCTTATGAGGGTAAAAGAGGGTGGAGGCGGGGCGGGGGGAAGGGAGGGGGGTGGCACTTCTTGTTTGTGTTCATTGACTGCAAACTAGGGCGGAAATTCTGGGGTGTTCATCCACTCCAGGACTTTGGTCTTGTTCCAGGACTTTAGTTTTGCGTGAATATCTGTTTTATAGACGTGGCTTATTTGTATGCAGACTGTGTGTTCCTTGCCTCTCAGGCAGATGCACTCCAACTTCGACGGACATCTTCCTAATTAGTAGACTCTTACAACATGCTACCCCGGTGTGGGTTCCGGGGCCCTATTATAGGGAAAACAAGATTAGACCCACTGCCTACCCAAAAGCATGTCGTAAGAGTCGACTAATTTGGAGCTTCCTTCGAAGTCGGAGTGCATCTGCCTGAGGCAAGAAACTAGCAGTCTGCATACAAATGAGTCAGATCTGTAAAACGGATGCACACGCAACACTCAGGTTCTGGATAGGAATGCATTCCACAAGTGGATAAACAACCAGAACTTTCCGCCAGAGTTTACAGCTGGTGAACGCGAAGAAGAGGAGAAACAACATGCTTGTTAGAAAGCATTGGATTCACCCCCCCCCCTCTCTCTCTCTTTCTCTCCCCCCCCCCCAAACCCCTGGAATTGCATACTGAAACATTACCACCCAGTAGCCCAAAGAGTTTCTATGCGGGTGAGAATCCAGCAGAAGGGATTCCGAGAAACACCTTTTAAAACCGTAATTTTTCACATTACTCGTAAAGATGGTACCTTTAAACGCCTATCATTCTTATTCTGCTTTCGCAATTAAAAGGACGGTTGACACGTTATGTTGTATTTTACGGCTAGGCTGCGATATTTACGCTTTTTGGCATAGTACATTCAATCTAAGCTAGCACCCAGTTAGTCGCCGTTTAGATATGCTTATTATAAAGTGCAGTGAGTAGATTCTTGTGTCCCCCAAGATGGAGCCCAGGGCCAACATGGGCATTGAAAGGCTGTAAAATCCGCCATTTGTATTCACATTATTATAGCCAGCTTGCCGTTTATCCTCTCCGGGCTGCTACCTGAATGTTGGCACTTGAGATCAGAAGAGCTCAGGTTGGGCAGGAGGCGAATAGGAGCTGACTGTTTATCACCGTCAAACTAAACACTCTAAGTGCTCATGACTGACCAACAGGGCAAGTCCAGATATTGCGTTTCAATCCCATGTTATACTAAAAAAAAAAAAAATTACCATTACGTTCAACTAGCATCCCCGTAGGGGAAGCTTTAGGTTATAATTGTGACTAGGTTATGTGTGTCACATAAAATGGCTTAGCATTGCACGCCATCGAGAGCCCTGAAAGGGTTCCTCTAGTGGTGATGAGGTCAAAGGCCAATACCCAAATACTGTCCTGACCGGCGACAAAGTCGTCTACCGGCGAGCCAATGGGCGACCCGGTCGCCAATAAAACTGCGTTTAACCTTCAGGAAAGTTATAATTAGGGCACCGGCAACGGTCACACCTGACCGGGGGGGGGGGGAGTTGACCCACACTAGGACCGCATGCTAGGCGATTTCAACACCCCGTGACCCGAAGAGTCGTGTATTGTTTTCATCTCTCACTTTTCACATCACTTGCCCACATCATACTACCATACTCATTTAACTCCGTCATTTCTTAATCTACTTCTGAGTGAACGTCCTACTTCTAAGCTCCCTTATCTCCTTCGCAAATCACACTGAATACATATTTACCAGAAATTTCCATGGGTAATCTATATTCAAAGTAGTCTCCCTTACTAACGTACCTTTCTTCTCTTGGCTGCTTCCTCGTCTTCATGCCCATTTTGATAATTGCGATGTTGCTCTTGGGACCTACATCTTTGTTATCACCAGAAAAGTTGTCTTGGTTATCAGAAGGGAAACAACCCCAGAGTGAAAAGCCGTGTTGCCAGTTATCGTCCCTGGTAACGGAACGGCAATTAGCGCCCTCCAGGGGCGTCTGAGTCAAGATGAGTGTGAGTTTGTGAAGGCAGATCATTCATACCCGCCCATACAAGCCAGCGATTAGCTCAAGATAAGATCCAGGAGGCATCTCCGCTATAACCGACTTGGAAAAGGGCAGCGCTCAGAATGGAAAGAGCAAGTGGGCCCATGTTTCAGGTATGGGGCTCTGCAGTTACTGCTTATGTGAAAGGATAGGAATGGGTGCATGAGTATAAGCCCTGCAATGAATCTATTACTTCGAATGAAATACAGTGCGACCTCGGTATAGGTGCCTAATTCGTTCACGATCTTTGGACGTATACCAAACAGTGCGTATACCAAACAGTACGTATACCAAGCAGAACGTATTCCAAGCAGTACGTATACCAAACGGTGAGTATACTAAACAGTACGCATATCAATCAGTACGCACACCAATGGAATTTTCAATGTCAATTTAGAGGCTAGACACTCGCCTGCGGATCGGAAGGTCGTGGGCTTTTTGCAGAAATGACCTTGGCTTCCAAGTCGACCCAGCATGAGTAGGTACCAAGTATAGTCCTGGAAAGTAAAGGCGGTGGTGTGATGCTGACCACATCACCCACCAAGAGTCGATTGGTCTTTGAAATATCGGTTTAGCCAGATATGCCCAAAAATGCCTGAAGCCGTGGAAAAGGGTCCCTTCCATTAGCTTCCTGAGGAGAATCAAGTGTCTTTTACTTTGCTACAGCAAGGGGAGGAAGGGGAGATGTTATTGGTTTTAAGATTTAACGAATCTGAAATTATTAAGCTCTCTCTCTCTCTCTCTCTCTCTCTCTCTCTCTCTCTCTCTCTCTCTCTCTCTTTCTCTCAATGTTCTCTTTTCGCTACTTTTCTATATTTATAAAGTGAACGTCTATACAGGGTGGGGATTTTTGGGGAGTGGGGAGAGGGGAGCTTCTTACCCCCACCCAGTCCCTGAACCCATCGCCCCACCCCTTTCCCATAAATTATTGTGGAAAAGAAGACTGACTCAAGGTGCCTGAGCCCCCCCCCCCCCTCCCCACCCGTATCCTATTTTCAGGGACCCCGAATGCACATTTTGGTATGTATCTGATGTGTCGTTTCCTCGCTGGACACTGGTGCGAAAAGTACATCAGTCAATCAATTCTCGTTATGCCTAGTGGCGCATGAAGCTTTAGAGAGGACTTTCCATGCTTTCCTGTCTTGTGCAATCTTCAGTGCAGTTTTCCATATCAGAGATGCCGCATTCAGGTCACTCTCCGTCGTTCGACTTCATGTTGTTTTTTTTGGAGCCTCTTCTTTCTCTTTCCCTCTGGTATCCATGTGAGAGCTGTTTTGACAGGTATATCAGGATGGTCTGTAAAAAAAAAAAGACGACTAAGTTCAGTCTTTGTTGCGTGTTGGGTTATTTTTTAGTCTAAGGCTGTTCAACTGGTAGCTCGTGGATCCGCAGAGGTCTACCCAGTGGCGCGGAGATCATTGCCATTTGTATTGTATCAATTGCTTTTAGACGCTGCGACCTTGGGTCTCTAAAACGAGACAATTCTCGGTTTCCCAATTTTGGACGATGGGTAAACATGGTTGACAAACCCTGCTTCAGTCTTTGACATTATCATTATCCTCACCATCTTCATCATCATTTTATATCGACGTCACTATCATTATACTTACTGTATATTATTACCATCAACGTTATTACCATTAAAACGTCATTACCATTATGTTCTGCTACCACTACCACCATCATCAGCACTACTATTATTACAGTTGCTACAACTACTGCGACTACAACTCCTCCTCCTCCCCCTACTACTACTACTACTACTACTACTACTACTACTACTACTACTACTACTTCTACTACTACTACTACTACTTCTACTACTACTACTACTACTACTACTACTACTACTACTACTACTACTACTACTACTACTACTACTATACTACTACTACTACTTCTACTACTATACTGCTGCTGCTACCGTTGCTGCTGCTTTTACCACTGCTGCTTGCACCACCACAACCACTACCATTACCACCACTGCTACTACTACTGCGAATAAAACTACTACTACGACTAATATTACTACTACTACTACTACTACTACTACTACTACTACTACTACTACTACTACTACTACTACTAGTACTACTACTACTACTACTACTACTACTACTACTACTACTACTACTACTACTACTACTACTTCTTCTTCTTCTTCTGCCTTTTTATCCCCCAATGGAGCATAGGCCCCCAACCAACTCACGCCAAGTCGTTCTATCCTTCGCCATTACATGGAGCTCTCCCCATGTCCTCCCAATCTTTCTAACCTCATTCTCCAGCTCTCTTCTCCATGTGTTTTTTGGCCTTCCTTTATTCCTATGCCCCTGTGGGTTCCAATGCAAAGACATTCTAGTTATGCTGTTCTCCTGTTTTCTCAGTGTGTGCCCCATCCAACGCCAGCGTCTTTTCCTCACCTCCTGATCCACTGGAGCCTGTTTAGTTCTCTCCCAAAGTTCTACATTAGTTATTCTATCATACCATTTTATTCCCTTTATTCTGCGCAGGCACCAGTTAATGAATGTCTGTAATGTATTAGTAATTGCCTTCGTTGTTCTCCATGTTTCCGCCCCATACAATAGTACTGATTTGACATTAGAATTAAAAATTTTTAGTTTAGTATTTCTTTTAATTTCTTTTGACCTCCACAAATTCCCTAGTGCTATGAAAGCCCCTCTTGCCTTTTGTATTCTTATTTTAATATCTCTATCAGTTCCTCCATCTTTTTCTACATTACTGCCCAAATAGGTGTACGACTCCACGTCTTGGAGTGGGGTGCCATTAAGAGAAACCACATTACTATTTGCCTGATTTATTCTCATTATCTTTGTCTTTCCTTTATGGATTTTCAGACCAAGCTGCTGTGATCTCGCATTAAGTATATTTAATTTATCTTGTATCTGATTCCGTGAATGGGACAGAAGGGCAATATCATCAGCGAAGTCCAGATCATCAAGCTGTTTTGTAGGGGTCCACTGAATTCCATTCTTGGTGTTAGCAATTACTGTTTTCATAGTCCAGTCTATAGCCAGTAAAAATAGGAGAGGCGACAAAAGACATCCCTGTCGCACACCTGTTTTTATTTCAAATGAATCTGTTAGCTTTCCCTCATGAAGAACTCGACATTTCATGTTTATATATTGCCTTTACTAAGTTGATAATTTTCTGTGGGATTCCATAGTGCCCCATCACTACTACTACTACTACTACTACTATACTGTTGCTGCGCCTGTTGCTGCTCCTGTTACTGCTGCTACTACTACTACCACTACCGCTTACACCACCACCACTGAAACTACTACCAATACAACAACAACAACTACTCACTACTACTACTACTAGAAATACGATGTGTATGTGTGCACAGTATGGTAGAGACTTGTCATTCCTCAATATATCTAACAATCAGATAAAATAGCCTCTTCCCCGCCTCCTCCCCCCCCCCCGAAACCAACACGGGGAGTGCCCGTTACACACTACAAGTCCGCTCCTGGTGCAGATGTCCCTTAGGGCCTTGAGATTTGGAGTGAGCTGACAATGCCCCAAAGTCTTCGATGAGAACATTACAAAACCCAGGCCTAATCGAAGCCGGTCCTATGCGGATTTCTGAATCATCACAAAGCAAGATACGTCTTGATATGCCCACCCGTAGATTCAACATTTTTTATAAGCGTTCACCGGCTGTAATCTCCGGCGTACAGTTCTGGTTGTTTGTCCACTGCTGGACTTTATCTTAAGTCACAACTTGAGTTTGCCGGTACAGCCGTTATACAGATCTGGCTAATTTGTTTGCAGACTGTTGGTTCTTTGCATCTCATGCGGATGCACTCCGACATTGAAGGAAACTTACCTACCAAAAAATTTATGTAAGTCTGGTGACCTTGTTTGTCGAAATAGTGCCTAACTGTTTACGTGTAGTCATTATAAAAAGCATTTTTGTGTTCTCCACCAAGGATATTCCTCTGGGTGCGACTCAGTAACTGCCAAAAATTGACAGCAGACAATGTTTGTTGTAAACTTGAAGTTGCCTGGGAAGGAAATGCTACGAGAAAGAGAGCTTATGAGCACTCCACCAGGCTGTGTAACACTCCATGGGCAGTACCTATTGTCGTAGGGCGATACCTTATATGAGAGAGAGAGAGGGGGGGGGAGAGAAGAGAGAGAGAGAGAGAGAGAGAGAGAGAGAGAGAGAGAGAGAGAGAGAGAGAGAGAGAGAGAGAGAGAGAGAGAGAAAGACCGGGGAAGGGTGTCTTGTGGCCTTAAAAGAGTATTTAAATCATTATGACAGAACAGGTCAGAATGTTCCCATTTCTACGGAACAGTGTTCACTTAAATTTCAGCTAGACCTCGCAACTTGAACACGACGTCCACTATCATTCCAATATTATGTATACATCTTAACGTGTGAGTTTCTAAGCAGTTGTCGCTTTTATTTCCCCCGTGAGCTTGTTATCCTGGCTTCCTAGACGCAAAATTGTTTTCCTTAATCCACCCCCGGATCAGTCTAGGCTAATGAAATCAGCATAAGTTGACATCCGCAATAGGATCCGACAATTGGGTGTATTAAGGTGTCTTCTTCTGTCTCCCTTCATTCCTTCTTATTTCTTCTTCATTCTGCTGCTGCTGATGCTACTTATTCTTCTTTCTCTCCTCCGCCTCCTCCTTCTTTTTCTTCTTAATGTTATCGTCACCGCCCTTATTATTAAAATTATTATTGTTATTGTTATTGTTAATATTATGCTTCTTATTCTTCCTCTTCTTCTTCTTCCTCTTCTTTTTCTTCTTTTCTTCTTCTTCTTCTTCTTCTTCTTCTTTTTCTTCTTCTTCTTCTTCTTCTTCTTCTTCTTCTTCTTCTTCTTCTTCTTCTTCTTCTTCTTCTCTTCTTCTTCTTCTTCTTCTTCTTCTTCTTCTTCTTCTTTCTTCTTCTTCTTCTCTTCTTCTTCTTCTTCTTCTTCTTCTTCTTCTTCTTTTTCTTCTTTTTCTTCTTCTTCTTCTTCTTCTTCTTTCTCTTCTTCTTCTTCTTCTTCCTTCTTCTTCTTCTTCTTCTTCTTCTTCTTCTTCTTCTTCTTCTTCTTCTTCTTCTTCTTCTTCTTCTTCTTCTTCTTCTTTTTCTTCTGCTTATTCTTCTTCTCCATCTTATTTTTTAAGTCATTATTATTATTATTATTATTATGATTATTATTATGATTATTATTATGATTATTATTATTATTATAATTATTATTATTATTATGCAATCGTTTTTAGTTGGGACGAGAAAGAGAATTCTTAAAAGCTATATAAATCCTATATTGAGATATGGATGTGAATCATGGACAGTTAGTATATTAGTGAACACTTATTTGGAAGCTGCGGAGATGTGGTTTTATAGACGAATGATGAGAATACCCTGGACAGATTAAAAGAGTAATGAGGATGTCTTGAGAGAAACTGACTCACGAATAGAACTGATTGCCCACATCAGAAAGAGACAATGTACATTCTTTAGTCATCTAATGAGAAGGAGAAAACTGGAGTACATCGTGACCGAAGGAAAGTTCAAGGAAAGGAGAGGCAGAGGGAGACCGGGAGAACAGATGCTGGACAGTTTGACATCGTGGCATGGAAGATCTTCTGCGCTAAATTTGATGGAAAGTACTCGAGACAAAAGGCTGTGAATAGACATGACTACCAACGCCACACGGCGCGGACTTTAAGAAAACAAAGAAAAAGAAGAAGATATATACCTACCGTCCTTTTAAGGATCAAATTTTTCGTTATTTGAAGCCCCATCCTGGCTCTTGCCAGGAGCCGCAATATAGCCAGGCCATAAATATCGCCAATTGTCTGAACGCGATTTCTGGGACCTCTCCACTTTGATCCTCATCCACATGGTGGCACTGTGTGTCATCGGGTGTTTATCGCTTGTGTGATGTCCTGGTGGCGTAGACAGTCAGTCAGAAGAAGATAACTTAAAATTGATTGAAGAATACGTCCTGTGTGGGTTCCAGATTCCCGTTTTGGGGAGAAAGGAATGTACTTACTGCTCTCTAACAAGCATAGTGTCAAGTGTGATTCATTTGGATATTAATAGTTTATGTCATCATGTAGGTTACGGGGGTGGGGAGGGGGGGGGGGGCTGCAAGGTTTCGAGGCATGATGTCCGCTTCGAGTGCTAGAGGTTCCGGGTTTAATCCCCGGTTAGGACTGGGATTTTTCACGTTTACTTGAACTTCTAGTAATTCCCCATGGTCTCTGAGTAGTGAGATCGGACCCCCGTGTGCATTGTTACATAAAAAAATCCGTTGGCAGTTGGAAATCAAAAAAAGTAGCCTAACGGCGCTGCCCCGACAAACTTTTGAGTTAAAAATCTACCAAAAGTATTTCAGGATCCTCGCCGGTGCTACAGAGCCTGTGCACTATGCAGAGCTTTTTTGGACTCAGACTTGAGTTAGAAGGAGAACGGAGCAATTAATGGTTACACCCGTGTGCCACGATGTTGGTCCGTTGTTCAAATCTTCAAACCCTAATGTGGATTATAGGGTCCAAATGGTATTGACAGACTTTCCACTAACAAGGCTGTGGTAGAAGGGGACCAACTAGAGGTCTGCGAAAATATGATGCGATTAGCCGAAAACCAAGATATCTTAGCCCAGCTGTAAACCTCAGAGCAACTGACAACTGTCAACCACCCCGTTGAGGGCTCAAGTAGAGAGAAGGTACGTGGTTTATGCTGTTGCTCATGGAGGTACGTGGTTTATGCTGTTGCTCATGGAGGTACGTGGTTTATGCTTTTGCTCATGAAGATACGTGGTTTATGCTGTTGCTCATGAAGGTACGTGGTTTATGCTGTTGCTCATGGAGGTACGTGGTTTATGCTGTTGCTCATGGAGGTACGTGGTTTATGCTGTTGCTCATGGAGGTACGTGGTTTATGCTGTTGCTCATGGAGGTACGTGGTTTATGCTGTTGCTCATGGAGGTACGTGGTTTATGCTGTTGCTCATGGAGGTACGTGGTTTATGCTGTTGCTCATGGAGGTACGTGGTTTATGCTGTTGCTCATGGAGGTACGTGGTTTATGCTGTTGCTCATGGAGGTACGTGGTTTATGCTGTTGCTCATGGAGGTACGTGGTTTATGCTGTTGCTCATGGAGGTACTGGTTGTTACTTCAAAATCTTCTCTATTTTGATACTTTCATGATTTTTAAAAACTATTTATTTGCTAATTTCAAAAATATACTAATCTGTTATTATAATTTTATGTATGAGTTTCAGGGGCGTCCATACTGTGGTGGGGGGGGGGGGGAGCCTCAAGCGACTTATGCCCCCAACCCAACAAAAGGCACTCCGTTGGACACTCTTCAATAACTGAGTAAGTGATGACGCTGCCTTGTTTATACAAGGCATACATAGTCTCCTTGGAAGTTTTTCTATATACATTTCACATTATTTTAAATGTGATATTGTGTTTATATCATTTAGCAGATGATTAACTTATGATTGTTATTATAACTCTTAAACTATGATTATGTCTTTTGTGGTCCGACGTATGCTAAAAATATGCGAGATGGGGGAACCTGAGCTGCCGCGATGTTTTCTCGGTGTTGGCGTGCCTGCTAGATGTTACTTTCACTATTTATATACCAATTATTACTTTCAATAGTGTGTGATAGTTGTTAATTTCTATGTTTATGAAGTAGTTGTGCCTGTCAATATTTATGTGCCAATTTGCTACTTTCAATATTTATGTACATGTACATATAATGTTTGTTTTCTAGTTATCGCTTGAGTACCCACATACCGGACATGCAAGAAGGGACACAACAGTAAACGGAGAGGGACACTGGGCCATTGAGTATGGCACAAGAACTCAATTTTAGCCAATAAATTTGGCACAAGATACAGCCACAATTACAACCAAAAGCTCCTTTTTGTCGAAAGAAGCTAGTTGATCGCTGCTGGATTTGTCCGAGTCAGATCAGATTAGATCAATTGTCACTTCTATGTGTGATTGTTAGTATTTGATTATCTGTACTCGTTATTTTTAACTGCCCGGCTCTCTGGTAGACTTCAATGTTGCACGACAATTTATTTAAAAAAAAAAAAAAAGCCAAATACTGCCTTTGTTATACAACTTTTGCGGTGCAGGCAGGGGGATCACTGAGCCTTAGGATTAACATCCGCATGGCTAGTGCTGTCGCCACGACTGTGCAGGTATGGATTGTTTGTTTTTTTTGTGTGCCTTCGACAGAAAAATCCCCCAGCCTTACCGAGGAGTCGAACCCGGGTCTCCCGCCTTGAGAGCCCAGTGTGCTAACCGTCTGGCCAGACGCTGACAATTAATAACTTCAGATTATTTTTGTTTTAACTCATTCTGACATGGACAGTTATCTATAGTAGCAATTGCTTCATTGTTCTTCTGCGTTCATCCTCAAAAGAGCCGTTGGTCCCTTGTCCCTTGTGTTGTGGTTTACAACTAGGCTGCGATATCTAACGCCATTTAGAGCAGCACGATTTCCCATACATATTAGCTGGCAGTGTGCCTATCTTTTAACCCCCCCCCCCCCCCCCCCCCCCCCCCCCCCCCCTTTTTGCCCCCAACCTTCTAACATTTCATTGTTTTATTTCTGTTGATAAGAGTTAGAGAGGAGCGGCTGGCTGATCGGTTAGACCACTGGGCTCTTGGCGGGAGACCCGGATTCGAATTCGGTTTTTTTCTGTCGGGGGAAAATCCTCACCTGCACAGTCGTGGCGACAGCACTGGCCATGCGGCCGTAAATCTTCAGGCTCAAAGACCTCCCTGTCAACAACGCAAAAGTGTTATAACAAAGGCAGGAATTAGCAGTTTGTTGTTGTTGTTGCAGATAAGAGTGTGTCTTTTAATATGACAAAACGTATTTTACTTGTGTCTCGTTTATAATTTATTTACTTTTAAAATTTCTTTCTTCTTCTCCTTTTTCACGTTCACCGGCAATAATTTCCTTTGGCGATAGGTTCTGGTGGTTTGACTACCTCTTGACTTTAGTCTTGTTTCAGAACCGGAGTGTTGCGTACACATCCATTTTACAGAATTAAATCGTTTGTATGTATATTGTTGATTCCCCTCCTCTTAGATAGATGCACTCTGACTTCGAAGGAAGTCCCCACTTAATCGACTTCTACGACATGCTTGTTAGGAAGGCAGTGGGTCTTTTCTTGTTTTCCCCACAATGGGAACCCGGAATTCGCATAGGAGAAATTTGGTTGAACAGAGATGATAAACTCTTTAATCAAACTAAAATTGTAATGTAACTAAATATCAAGATAACCTAAAGTGTTACTGAGTCCAATAAAGCGCAAATAACTAACAGTCAGATGTTTGGGGCACGAAGTCCGCAGTCAGACAATAAGTCAAGATCTTAATACCCAGTCCTTACAAACCCGAGT
The DNA here is from genome assembly GCA_905116865.2 of Candidula unifasciata. Taxonomy (NCBI): domain Eukaryota; kingdom Metazoa; phylum Mollusca; class Gastropoda; order Stylommatophora; family Geomitridae; genus Candidula; species Candidula unifasciata. The sequence continues at coordinate 15,071 of CAJHNH020003050.1, forward strand.
AGATCAGTCACAGTTACGATGGTTTGGACATGTATGCAGAATGGTAGAAAATCGACCACCATGACAAGCATGGGAGGCTAAGAACGAGGGAACCAGGCCTCCGGGCGACCCAGTGTGCTCTGGGAAGACAACATCCGACAGTCCCTAACTGACAGATGACTGGAATGGAACAAAGCCAGAAAGAAAACTGCAGATAGAGGCGTGTGGCGATCTCTCTGACAAACCTCTACACCCCAGGGTAGAAGAGGAGCGACTAAGTAAGTACGCAAGAGATTTGTGGCTTGAAATAAATGGGTTTGAAAAGTTTGGGAGTCCGGGGAGACGCTTCATTGTACCAGGTTTAATCAAATATAGCTGGATGTCTTTTGTCGGTTCGGCTTTTGTTCAGTGACAAACTAACACATAATAAGAAACTCCGTAGCTCCAAGGACTACCCCACGAATTTGTGAAACACCCACATTCATAAGCCACAAGGGTAGAGTTGGAAATGGAACCTTTAACAGTCCAGGGCTTAAGGGTCTTCTTGGCCAAATGGTCCAACCGTTTGCCTCGCATTCCGGAGGTCGTAGGTTCGTTTCTAGTGAGCGGAAATCTCCGGGGATCGTCACTGAAGCTACAGTGTTACTCAGCAATGTGTTCTTCGAACAGAGACGGAGCGATAATAGAAAACCAGATACAATTAAGTGGTTCCTCTGGCGTTACACTTCAACCTTGTGCGTGAGAAAAAGGACTTAATCACATGAGGACGGACACCCCTCCCCTCCCCCCACAGAATAGACAGTGTAACACAGGAGTGGTATAGACAAATATGAACAGTTATCGACACAAAAATATCAAGTTGTTATGGAATTTCACCGTGTGTTTGTCAAGGTCTCATGTCGGTACACACACACAAACAAACAGAAGAGACCCACTACCACCTCAACAAACATGACGTAATCAGCGCCTAATAAAGGGTGTTTCCTTCTAAGCCAGAGTGCATCTACCTGAGAGGTGAAAAACGAACAATCTGCACACCAGCTCTGTAAAATGGATATGCACACAAAGCTCATCATCATCATCAGGTGCCTTGCCGACTGGCGTAGGCGATCATACCTCTCCATAATCTGCGATCTCCTGCAGCATGTATCAGTTCGTGTGCCGACACACCTCCATGCCATGCAACAAGACTGTCAAGCATCTTCTCTCGTTGTCTTCCTGTATCTCTAGCTCAGGTAAAAAAAAAAAAAAAAAAAAACAATAATGAAGACGCAACAGAAAAATAAAAGGATGTGGTGGAGGGTTGGGGGATATTGATTGCAGAAAAGATGACAGCTGAGCGTCTGAGAAGAAACGGATTAAACACAAATGTACCGGGAAGGGTAACCAAGTTAACAAATACCCGCGGAAGTCTGATGTGTTGGCAGAAAACGTAAAAAAAAAAAAAAAACGATGGCTGTAAACGGACACAACGTAGTTACATCTTCGGATGAACGCAGAAGAAAAAGAAGAAACACAAATGTTGACAACAACGGTCCTGCAATCCTATGCTATAACTCTGGAGATATTTCCTGACACGGGCGAGTCTTGCTTGTCACACTCGCCATCGCCATGGGCTGTGAGTCTCATGCCTCCACATAGCGCAATGTAACACTATCGTCTGGAAAGACGAAAAAGTGCCACTGGCAGGGGGCGGGGGAAGGAGGCTTATTACACACACACACACACACACAAATTCTACAAATTCAGGTAAAAAGATTGCAAAACATTATATATATATATATATATATATATATATATATATATATATATATATATATATATATATATATACGCGCGCGCGCGTGTGTGTGTGTGTGTGTGTGTGTGTGTGTGTCAGTTTACCGGACCAATTATTATAGCTAAGCAAAGAACGTTGCGGCATTCCTCTGCAGAACTCAGACGAGCAATAAAACACGACCACCACAAAGAAAAAAAAAACACAGTAAAGCTGTCACATAGGTAATATGTTTTACAACATTTTAATGATTTTTATAACTTAACGGCAGTCACATAATTATTGTATACGCTTACTTCTACTTTCTCTTGACGTTCATCTGCTGTAAACTCCCGCGGAAAGTTGTTTGTTCGTCCACTTCTGGACATTAGTCTTTTGCCACAACTCGACCTTTGCACGCGCATCATACTTTTTTTCAGATGTGGCTTATTTGTAGGCAGACTGTTGGTTCCTCTCCTCGCAGCTGGATGCACTCCGACTTTGAATGAAACACTCCAAATTAGCCGTCTCCTACAACATGCTTATTATGGGATAAGTGGGCATATTCTTTACCTTCAAAATGTCGACTTTGGAACCCACACAGTCTTATAAAATTTACGAGTTATACGGTAAATGGCAAACTTCTGACAGTAAAATTGTCTAGCCCCTAGAGATATTACAAATGCCCCTCCCCA
>CAJHNH020003050.1:22500-50000 GCA_905116865.2 Candidula unifasciata
CTTTACTTTTGGGTGGGTAATGTAATGGTAAAGTAAGTTTCAACTTCACAGCAAACAGATTACCCCATAGTTGCTCCCCTCTTGTGCCAACGAAAAACGTACAGATGTTCATCACAGTCTCTTGTGTGTGAAGAGATTGACAGACTGCTGTCTCAGCATATTCACTAGAATACACACGCATTAAAAACATACGGTAGCCATAAGAAGTGCTTACACAAACAGTCCGACATTAGAAATGCAGTTCATCATCGACGGTAGCAGAGATAACCAAGAAATCATCAGTTGCACACTCGATCAATTTTAATCACATAATGGCACCACCAATATTGCGACGACAGGCCAAGTGCTATTTTCGGAATCTACAGTTCGCAACACCACGTTGGTTGCAGTTGAGAAACATTCCAAATGAAATCCGCAGCTCAAAGTGTCACGCCATACACTCAACTCACACAGAAATAAATGGATGGGAACCTTTGAGGCCGTATAAATTATTATACAGATTAAACACATAGACATGTAATAATCGGTACTCATAACAAAACAACTAGAAAAGTAAAAAGGCACACTAGAAAACAAGTTTACGTTCCCGGCTTGCAAACTGTCGCTTTTCACGCTGTCTAGCGTGTCCTTCTTTCTATCTGCTTCTTTCTATGAATACCGATCACCAGATGTCTATATGTACTACTCCTTAACAAGCACCAAGTACAACATAAATAGTTTAGGATTTACTAAAATCAGATGTGTTGGGTACGAAGGCGCAGATGCCAGAGAAGGTACCGGGCTCCATTGTGGGGGAAAACAAGAATAGACCCATTGCCTGCTCAACTAGCATGTCGTAAGAGTCGGCTTATTGGTTGCATCCTCGAAGTCGGAGTCCATCTGCCTGAGAGGCAAGGAACCAACAGTCTGCATACAAGTAAGTCAGATATGTAAAATGGATGTGCACGCAACATGTTCTGAAACAAGACTAATATCCAGAGGTGGACGAACAACCAGAACTTGACGCCGGAGTTTACAGCCAGTGGCTGAGGCTGAGGCTACACTGACACATTTCGTGGGGCCAAAATGGCGGAGTTCAACGGACTAAATCCTATTTTGAGAGCAGAATTATACTAGTAATAATTATAATAATTATAATAGTAATAATAATAATAATAATAATAATAATAATAATAATAATATAATAATAATACTCCGCAAAAATCTAATAATACATTTGAAATTATATGAAATAAATGAACAAAAACTTTGATTTGTTTAACCCGAGACAACGTTATTTTGGCCCGTTCTATCTAATGAAGTTTTTACTTTAAACCCCAACTTTTTTTTTTTTTTTGTGGAGTACCCTTGTGTAACATATACATCATTTGTAATATTTAAAAATAGAATAGTTTACTGAAGAAACTCAAATGATAGGGTTAATTAGGGCCAGCTGGGCCAGAGAACAGAACGAACATGGTGGAATTCTTCTTCTATTTCTTCCCATTCGTCGGTTGTGAGTTCTAGCGGAAAACTCTGGTTGTTCGACCGGCTTACAGCCGGCGAAAAGAAAAGACTTAATTAAAAAAATGTTTAAGCACTTCACCCGCTCCTCTCCCCCCCCCCCCTTCCCCCTTCCCACCCCCATAATTCTCTATTGTCCTTAAACACCCCCTCCCCTTTTCCCCCAGATATGCAGCCTATAAGATTAACATCCCAAGGATGAAAATTAAACCGCTATAAATCCTAGATACCCCGTTCAACTGTATAGCCGTATATAGCACACTTATGGGGACGAACATGTATGTAGTCGCCCTTGTAATGTATTAATCGGAACTGACCCACGAACGTCTATGACATAAGATATGTGTGGCCACTCCACTCTTAAAAAATCAACTCTTTCTTGTTGTACTAACTGCAGCTGTGACAACGGCTGTCTTGTACACAATTGTACACTTGTGAAAATGTGGCTGTGGGGGTCTGGGAATTGTATACTTCCGGGAAATACATCGGAGATGGGACAAAGGCGTTAACTGTACCGGCAGATAATTTCTGAAAGAGTGGATAGCCTCACAGTTTATTTTTTTGCTGGACTTTATTAGTCGTTGACTCCCCCACCTCATCTCTCTCTCACACTCTCTATTTTCTCTCTCTCTCTCTCTCTCTCTCTCTCTCTCTCTCTCTCTCTCTCTCTCTCTCTTCATCCTTTGAAAATAAAGTGTGTCGGTCTCTCTATATCTCTCTCCTCCCTCTCCTAACCTCATTCATAATCTTCCTGTTTTGTTTGTTGCTCTTCTTCTGCTGCTGCTGCTGCTGCTGCTCCTTCTCCTTCTCCTCTTCTCCTTCTTCCTTCTTCTTCTTTTGCTCCTTCTTCTTCTCTTCTCCTTCCTCCTCTTCTTCTTCTTTCTTCTCTTCTTCTTCTTCTTCTTCTTCTTCTTCTTCTTCTTCTTTCTTCTTCTTCTTCTTCTTCTTCTTCTTCTTCTGCTGCTTCTTCTTCTGCTTCTTCTTCTTCTTCTTCTTCTCTCTACTCTTCTTCTTCTTCTTCTTCCTTCTTCTTCTTCTTCTTCTTCTTCTTCGTCTTCTTCTTTCTTCTTCTTCTTCTTCTTCTTCTTCTTCTTCTTCTTCTTCTTCTTCTTCTTCTTCTTCTTCTTCTTCTTCTTCTTCTTCTTCTTCTTCTTCTTCTTCTTCTTCTTCTTCTTCTTCTTCTTCTTCTTCTTCATATTATTATTATTATTATTATTATTATTATTATTATTATTCATTAATGCCCTTTTCCAATAGAGCGAGGCAGGGGTCGACCTCCACGAAGATGGATACAGGACATTGAAGATGCATTGGCATTTGACAGCACATGGGACTGGAGAGCTGGCTAGGGAAAAGGATACTTTCAGGCGTGCGGTGAAGAGAGCGACGTTCTGTAAAGGACTTGCTGATTGATGATGAGCAGATCGATTTAATTAAATATACCAGCTGGTACCTTATATTGTCGGATTTCTCTGTAGAACGGCGAGCCGCATGATGCTAGTCTTGCACAAACAATAGTTTCTCTCACACCCAAACATGACTGAGGCCTCGATGGACCCCTGCTTCACCCCCCCCCCCCAATCCCAACACCGCCACCCACCCCCTCCCTAGACAATTTTAAGGGGATTCAACCCCCTTTCCCCGTCTCATGATTTCTTTGTGGCAGCACTCCTGTGACGAGCTAGGACAGATGGCGGAAACAGCTATCAGCTGGTAGTGATCAGGTTCAAACCATTGTCAGATATACCGAGTTTCTACAATGAAACATACATAAGAGCAGCGCTTTCCTTTCAACTTTCAAAAGCTTCGGAGTTTTTTGTTTTGATGTGTTGTTGTTTTTTTTAACGGAAAAGGGAAAGGAATTCACGTGTATGAGTTGTGAGGTTCCCGAGTGGAGGATGGTGTCAGGGGAAATAACGCAAATGATGAAATTATGAGATAATTTAATGATGAAAGCCGGTTACAGAAATTGTCGACGCGATAGTGGGATCTCAATATCAAATGTTTGATGGATATTTTGGATGTTTAAAATAAAATCTGGTGAGTCCAGATATGGAAGGATGAGGCTGGGGATGAAGAGGGTACATAATATGAATAATCAAAAAAAAATATAGCTATGGTGGCCTTGGTTCCAGTCAATATGGCGAATAGGCGGTTTACGTTTTTTTTTTTTTTCAGTCTTGGCGAGTATTTCATTCAGTAAGCCCTTGCGTTTTCTTCCTTATGTAGACTGAAAGGATATAGTTTCGTCGCCAGGGTACTGAGTTGAGTGCATAGCACGACACAGCGAGGTGGGGATTTCATGTGTAAGGCTATTCGATTGTGATAAACGTGGTTTGTGCAGTGAACTGCATATTCAGGAAATAGCCGGCCCCCTTTCCTCACCACAAACAGACACCCCTCTCTATTTCTTGTCTTTATTAGTATAGCTACCAAAAATTTCCCCCTGTGGTGTTCAGGGACCCCCAAACTGTGGTGGGGGAGGGAAATAGACACACTGCATGTCGTAAACGGCTATTAAGCAAAGATTTGCTCAAATCGGATATGCTGGGATGAACCGAAGATATCACAGCCCGACGATAAAACACACAACAACGTACCATCAGCCCCTCTTAAAGCCAATGTAGAAGAAAAGAAGAAGAAGAAGAAGAAGAAGAAGAAGAAGAAGAAGAAGAAGAAGAAGAGAAGAAGAACAACAACAACAACAACAACAACAACAACAACAACAACAACATCGTAGTCATAAACAAGAAAATAAGAAGAAGCTACACAGATAACTAAATTTGTGCAACTTATTAACGTAATATTATAAACCTAAGACGAATGCACTAAAGCGTTTTGTTCATTTTCTTGAAATAACCGGGTGATTATTTATCTTATTCTAGATACACCAGAACTCTGACTGGGGCGGCACGAGCGACCAGTATGATTCCGACACGTGAGACAAGCCATTAATGGACCTTTCTCTGGACACGTCATCACCGAATGCAATCTACTCAACAGCCATACAGCCCTACCGCCACAAACTACTAGTTGTCTACCAAAGAAGAATGGATGTGGAAACCACACACAGCTTACTCTCCCCTCCATCCTCACCCTCTCCTGATATACTAGAAGTTGACAACAACTGCAACAGCGGAAGTATTAACAACAATAACAACAATATCAAGAGTTGGGGGATGGTTAGCAGCTTTGACGCCAATATCAAACATAAACTATCCACCAGGTTTTGCAACCTGACGTCCTCTCCCTTGTCCCCACGTTTGGTGTCTTCCTCATCTCATGCGGCGTCTTTTTCTGCCACGCCCCGTCTGCTGACGACCACGTCTTGCTCCTCATTAGTGACAAGTTACAGTGACAGCACAACAGACTTTCAGAAGTCTGTACCTTACCTTGAAGCCGATGCCATAGCTAATGTAATATCCAGTGTACAAAACTCCCCACCACCCTGTGCGACATCGACTACCCAGAAAAAAGTATCAGAAGGGTTTGATTTCTCAGATCAGCAGGACAAGCAGTGGCACCGGGCTGAATCCAGCTTTTCTACAGTAAAAAACGAGTCTTCCCCGTCCACAGCACCTATTTTCGATTGCGAAATGTCTTCCTCGGATGAAAGCAAGGTGTGGTGTAGCTCGAATACAGACAGGAACTTCCATTGCGATAACCCTCATGCACCTTCTCAGTCGTCGTCTTCATCCCCCACAGGCACTCCGACTACAACGCCATCGCCGCCACCGCTACACCAGCAATATCAACACATCCAGAGATACAACCACCAGCCTCAGCAGGACACACTGCTGACCACAAAGTGCAATATCCACAGTTCAAATTTCCTCAGTCTCGGCAAACTGCCCATTGCTAGACCCACACAGCTTTCACCCAAAGCTTCCAATTTTAGTATAGCCGCCATTTTAGGTGGCACCTGTGGCAGCGGAAGCAGTAGTGGTGGCGGAAGTAGTAGCGCTTGTGGAAGTAGTAATGGCGGAGGGAGGGGTCATAAAAGCCGTTCTGGAAATCTAAGCAGAGATGGCAGCTCAGCTGCAGGTAAGATCCTTCGTCAATTAATTTTTAGTTTTTTTTTTTTTTTTTTAAAATCCATTACAATTAATTTCATAGTACTGAAGTATTATATGGAACCTGTCCTGCAATATGGAGGGGAATCTAGAAACTGGAACGAATGTGTTGACCTCGAAGAGATTGGAGGGTGTACAGGTGTTGTGTAAGAAGAGCAGGAGGAGAAGGAAGCGAAGGAGACAGAAATGGAAGAAGAAGAAGAAGAAGAAGAAGAAGAAGAAGAAGAAGAAGAAGAAGAAGAAGAAGAAGAAGAAGAAGAAGAAGAAGAAGAAGAAGAAGGAGAAGAAGAAGAAGAAGAAGAAGAAAAAGAAGAAGAAGAAGAAAAAAAAAGAAGAAGAAGATGAAGAAAAAGAAAAAGAAGAAGAAGGAGGAGGAGGAGGCGGAGGAGAAGAAGAGGAAGCAGAAGAAGAAGAAGAAGAAGAAGAAGAAGAAGAAGAAGAAGAAGAAGAAGAAGAAGAAGAAGAAGAAGAAGAAGAAGAAGAAGAAGAAGAAGAAGAAGAAGAAGAAGAAGAAGAAGAAGAAGAAGAAGAAGAAGAAGAAGAAGAAGAAGAAGAAGAAGAAGAAGAAGAAGTAGAAGTAGAAGAAGAAGAAAAAAAAGAAGAGGAAATCTTTAAGGAGGAATATTCCAGAACCCACACAATGTAGTACCCACCAACATCTTTATAGCGTATCTTGATTTTGTTTTAAACTCTCCCGTCGCCCCCACAGCGCATTTAACTTGTACTAAATAAACATTGTCCGCCCGCAAATTTCATGACCATCTGAAGTGAGAGATTGTAACATCTGCAACGCAGGAGAAAATCGCCACACACGTTCTAGAAGTGACGGGTAGCCGAAATCTGTTGTTGAAAGGATAAAAATTATGTTGATACAAGAATTATCGACGGTAGAGAGGATTCCCGCAGTTTTTTAATCCGCCAATAGATAGCCAATTTATGGCCCAGTGATAAGCGATTCGTCTCAAAACGAGGCTACATCGGTGTTTGGTTACGTAAATGATAGCAGAAGGAAACTCGTAAATCAGAGGAGAATTATCCTCGTAAAAAATACGTATCTCCCAAAACGGGACATTTACTCGTCATTAATGCCAGATAAACGAAGCACCATGAGAGTCCCTGCACCGAGGGGCGCCGTAGTCGGGCGTGTTTAAAAGGGTTAAAAGCTTACCAGTTTGGTTGTTAATTAAAGCCGACTATTTCCTGATTGAGTTTGTTTATTCTCAACCTGCACCTTGCCCTCATCGCTTATGTTTATTTAAATGAGGTGGTCTAGGATGCTATTTAGCATAACAGGCTAATGATCCGTCGAATGACAATAGTGTAATCAGCTCAGAATACTGCATAAGTTTCTATTTGACTGGTTTGAAATCATGCACGTAGTTACTTTCATTCCGCAAATCCCCGTTGTGTTGTGGACATACCACTGAGTTCTGGATCTTTCTTACCATTGCTGCTGCTGCTGCTGCTACTACTACTACTACTACTACTACTACTACTACTACTATAACAACTACTACTTCTATATCATTATTGCTACTAGTAGTAGCCTACTACTACTGCTACCACCACCACCACTATTACCTCCAACCGCGCCGGAACCTGTGGGTTGCGACCCCCTTTTTTCGGGGGAGGGGGGGTCGAACGACCCTTTCGCAGGGTTCGCCAAAGACCATCGGAAAACACATATTCACTGAAGTTATGAAGTAGCAACTAAAATATTGGTATTACTGGGGGTCGCCACAATACTTGAGGAACTGTATTAAATGGTCGCGGCTTTAGGAAGTTTGAGAGCCACTGTTTTAACGGGTTTGAGCTCGCCTCCTGCCAATAATTTTTAGGACCAGAATCCCCCTTCCACCCCCCCCCCCCCAACTCCTCCTCTTCCCACCACGTACAGATGTTGCCTTTATTTTTTTTTTATTAGGTATTTCTCTTAGTTCAAATATATTATTATATTTAAATGTCATTCAGAACGCAGTATAAAATGATAATAAAATAATTATGATTATTATTATTAACATTACCGAGCAAGTAAACAATGCTTAAACCTTTTGGGTCCCCAGCACTCTATAACATTATAGGCGGACTGAAGCTACCCCTGCCCAATGTTTTCTTCGTAGCTGCGTGCTGAACTACTAATACTACTAATACTACTACCACTACTACTACTACTACTACCATTACTGCTACTCATACTACTACTAATACTACTACTACTACTACTACTACTACTACTACTACTACTACTACTACTACTACTCTCCACTACACAACAACCACCACCACCACTACTACTACTACACTACTACTACTACCATACTACTACTACTACCACTACTACTACTACTACTACTACTACTACCTATTACTACTACTACTACTACTACTACTACTACTACTACTACCACTACTACTACTACTACCACTACTACTACTACTCCTAGCACTACTACTACTACTACTACTACTACTACTACTACTACTACTACTACTACTACTACTACTACTACTACTACTACTACTACTAATAATAATAATAATAATAATAATAATAATAATAATAATAATTCTATGTGTACTAAAACTTTTACTTCTACTACAGTGGTGGTGGTAGTTGTACTGCGGCTGCTACTACGATTACTACTACAGCTGCCACTGTTGTTGCCGTTGCTACATCTGCTACACCTATTGCTACTTTAGCTACCGCTGCTACACTAGCACAGGCCAAACCATCTCTACAGTGTCTAAATGAAAGAAGCAAATATACTGTGACCCTGCCCCGTCTAGACATCAACATGGCACACGGTCAGCAAATGTGTATATATGTCCGCTTGTCTAATGTATGACCGAAGTTGAGAGCGGAAATAAGAAACGATCAGGTGGGCGGAAATATCCCAGATAGCGCTCAGGGAAACCTCCAGTTTACAACCCTATACTTGTCATCATTTCAACGCGCCAGCATCGTTCCACCCTGTGACGTCATGTCTGATTTGTGTGAGGGTCTCAGGGGATAGGAAGTGGAGTAAGTGTTGTCGACCACGGCTGTCGAAGTTGGTACCTTCGTACACATGTGCTACTATTGGACGCTTGCCGAGCAAAACAGTACTTTTGGTACCAAGCTCTGTGTGGGTTTTGAGGCTCCATTGTGGAGAAAAACAAGAATAGACCCACTGCCTGCCCAAAATCATGTCGTAAGAGTCGACTAATTGGGAGCTTCTCTGGAAGTCGGAGTACATCTGCCTGAGATGCAAGAAACCAATAGTCTGCATGCAAATAACTCAGACCGGTGAAACTGATGTACACGCAACACTCAGTCTCTGGAACAGGACTAGAGTCCAGAAGTAGATGAACAAACATAACTTTTCCGCTGGAGTTTATAGCCGGCGAACGCGAAGAAGAAGAAGAAGAAGAAGAAGAGAAGAAGAAGAAGAAGAAGAAGAAGAAGAAGAAGAAGAAGAAGAAGAAGAAGAAGAAGAAGAAGAAGGTACTACGCCGGATGTGTTAGTACGTTTTATACATTTTGCATCAAAATTTTAAATGTTGGCGTTGTCCTGAACCTTTAGAAGAAAAGTGATCAGGAATGTACAGAAACTCATCTGCAAAACCCAGTGTATAGGTCCAAGTGTCCGTCCAGACAACTAGCAGATGGTCCTCTTTCACGTCATCTGCCAAAGTTCGACATACCAAATTATTCGATGCTCAAGTTTTTTGTGTGATTCGTTTTTTGTGTCGAAGTATTTTGGGACATTGTGTTAATAATACATTTATGTCTGTTCCCGAATTGTTATTTGTATTATTATTATTATTATTATTTTGAATTGCTGCTTGAGTTTAAATTTAACATGTTAGCCTGCATAACAATATGAAAATAGCTCTGATAGTGATGATAATGATGATGATAATACTCCTAAGCAACACACACACACACACAACACACACACACACACACACACACACACACACATACAAACACAAGACATTTATAAAAATAAATTTGAAAAAGAGCAAAAGTTAGCAGCTGATCATAAAAGAAAAATCCCACTAAAGTTGCTGACAGATGATGTATGTTCCTTAAGGTATGTTAGTAAAAACATCCCAAGTAGAAGCTTCTGCGCAAAATTGCAACGGTCAGTTTACTGGTAACGATGACATATCTGGTAACTTTTTACTGTGATTTGGTACCTCTTACAAAAAGTCTTGGTACGTCCTTCCCCCCCTCCCCCCCCCCCCCCCCAATGTGGGCAGCCTTGATATAGACGTCACATCAGAGAAATGAAACAGAAACATAGACCCGGTGGCTGGAAAGATGGGGGTCATAAAATAAACTCCTTATCGGCCACTCTGTGTGCAGCTGGGAATTCTTCAATAAAATTTAACACGCCACCTGGATGTGAAAATCAGATTCTGTGGAAACTGGAAAGAAAAAAATTGGGATAAAGTCGAAAGGACTTTGAAGGTCGAGGGCTGGTTTCTCAGGCACGTCGTTTGGTTCATGAATGCATCGTTTTTTCCTAAGATCCTTGTGGATTGTCACCAGAGCTACGGGGTTTGTGCTTTGTGGTATGCTCTTAGCAGGAAGCTTGCCTTCCTGCAGAGAGACCGAGTCATATGGGTAACACCCGATGAACTCTGTAAACTCCATTCAAAGCTTCAACATTTTTTCTTCTTTCTTTCTTTCTTTCTTTCTTTCTTTCTTTCTTTCTTTCTTTCTTTCTTTCTTTCTTTCTTTCTTTCTTTCTTTCTTTCTTTCTTTCTTTCTTTCTTTCTTTCTTTCTTTCTTTCTCTTTCTTTCTTTCTTTTCTTTCTTTCTGTTCTTTCTTTCTTTCTTTCTTTCTTTCTTTCTTTCTTTCTTTCTTTCTTTCTTTCTTTCTTTCTTCTTTTTTCTTTCTTTCTTTCTTTCTTTTCTTCTTTCTTTCTTCTTTCTTTCTTTCTTTTCTTTCTTTTCTTTCTTTCCTTTCTTTCTTTCTTTCTTTTTATTTCTTCCAAGCTTGTTTGCTTTATTTCTTCTCCTTCTTTTTCTTCTTAGCGTTCTCCGGCTGTATACAACGGCGGTGGTTCTGGTTGTTCATTCACTTCCGGACATTAGACTCGTTCCATTACTTGAATTGTGAATACACATCCGTTTTACAGATATTAGTTATATATTTGCAGTCTGTTGGTTCTTCGCTCCTCGTGCAGACAGACGCACTGTGACTTCGAATCACCCGTATTTAGTCGAATAGTAATTAATTAGTCGTAATTAGTAAATTTTTAATTCTAAACATTTGGGAAAACATCTTGTCCCATATACAGAAAAAACGATGTGTGTGTGTGTGCCATGAAGCTTTAAACTGAAAGTTTTCCAAACCAAACGGGACGTTTCCCCCCCCAAAAAAAAAAAAACCCTTCTCAAACCAAATTGGACGTTTTTGAATACAGTTTCTTTTGAAAAGCTTCCTATGTAATCTGAAAAGCTTCCAGTGAAAATAATGTATATATTATATAGCAGGAGGCTTCAATATATATATATATATATATATATATATATATATATATATATATATATATATATATATATATATGTGTGTGTGTGTGTGAGTGTGTGTGTGTGTCAATGTGTATATAGTAGATATATATATATATATATTGACACACACACACACACACATATATATATATATATATATATATATGTGTGTATATATATATATATATATGTGTATATGTGTATATATGTCTATATATATATATACATCATATTTTGTATATCACTACTCGACTTCTGACAAGTAACGTGCTCACTGCAATCCACACAGATAAAATAATCATCCACTTTAACGTGAACGCAATATAAATGCCCTCTAAGACGGCTCATGTGTAGAAATACCACAGTCGTCTGCAGATATATGTTGACAGATGCCTCTGCGGGACTCCGCGGATCACTTTACAGACGTGATAACAAGAGCGCAACTATGCTCCAGCTCCAAGCAGCAGCTAATATATCTGTAATTCAAGGTGGCAACAGGGGGATAAATCGGCGACGCCAGGTTTGGGGGAACCTTCAGTGGCGAGGCCATGATCAGTTCTCGCGTGTAAGCGTTAGCGCGTACCGATTACACTGGAGAAGGTATCACGTGATATTTCCCCCTTGCTGCTTCGTCAGGAGATTACCCCATCCGCAGCTAGCACTGTAGTACTAGTAACTGGTAGCTTTAACACGTTACAGTTTCTGTACGATAACTGTAAGTATGCAGCGAGCGTTCTTGTCTTTATGTTTGAGAGGTGTAATACATAGTCAACAGCTAGGTATAGGTTTGGATTTCAACAACGGATCAACATCATGGCACAAGGTAGTAACCCAAAAAAGCTCCGTTCTACTTCTAACCCAAGTCTAAGTCCGAAAAATCTCACCGCAGTGCACGAGCTCCATAGCACCGGCGAGGATCCTGAAATACTTTGGGTAAATTTTTAATTCCAAATTTTGCCAGGGCTGCACCGTTAGGCTACGCTTTGATATTTCCAACTGCCAAAGGATTTTTGTTACGTGCGCGACAATACACACGGATGTCCGGTCTCACTAGCCAGAGACCAAGGGAAATTACAAGAAGGGAAAACACGTGAAAAAATCCCAGCCTTCCCCGCGGCCTGAACTAGTCGACGTCATGCCTCTAGACCACGCTGCCCCCTAGTCAACAGTCATGATAAATAGTACCCCCGTGTGGGTTCCGGGGCCCCATTGTAGGGGAAAACAAGAATAGACCCACTGCCTCCCCAAAAGCATGTCGTATGAGTCGACTAATTGGGGAGCTTCCTTTGAAGTCGGAGTGCATCTGCCGGAGAGGCAAGGAACCAACAGTCTGTATTCAAGAGAATGAGATCTGTAAAACTGATGCACACGCAACACTCAGGTTCTGGAGCAGGACTGCAGTTTAGTAGTGGACGAGCAACCAGAACTTTTCGCCAGAGTGTACAGCTGGTGAACAAGAAGAAGAAGAAGATAAATAGTAGAATAATAATAATTTTTGGGGGGGAAGAGGGCTGGGGGGGGGGGGGGGGGCGATAGAAAGTGCAGGCGTCGATTACAGCTGCTGCATAACATGCATCGTCTTGGACACCTTTTTACTCTGCCGAGAGCTATTTGGATATTTACAAATCAATAGTGGTACGCACGGAATTATCCACTAGGAAAGGGGGGGGGGGGGGGGAGGATGGTCTCCTGTGTTTAATTTCGAGTTAAAAAGTAAAATAAATAAAGGACCCCTTATATGACACAGGTGCATCGTATAAATATATAATAAACAAACAGACAGTGTATTGATGAGCACTCATAGAACCCCATCTGGGTTCCGGGGCCCTATTATAGGGAAAACAAGAATAGACCCACTGCCTACCCAAAATCATGTTGTAAGAGTCGACTAATTGGGAGCTTCCTTCGAAGCCGGAATGCATCTGCCTGAGAGGCAAGGAACCAGCAGTCTGCATACAAATGAGTCAGATCTGTAAAATGGATGCACACGCAACACTCAGGTTCTGGAACAGGACTGCAGTCCAGAAGTGGACGAGCAACCAGAACTTTCCACTTCAGTTTACAGCTGGTGAACGCGAAGAAGAAGAAGAGCACTCATAGAAAGACTTAAAAAGATAGAAAGACACAAGATATAAATCGAAAGCTATAGTTACTGTGCCTAGAATCGAACCTGTCACTTCCAAATAGAATGTTTCTACTGCCTCAAGGGTTTCCCCTCTGTTTGTTTATATGTATGCAGTGGCGCATCGGCATATGAAGAGAGACTCAGGGTTTCCAGATCAATGGGTATTCTTTGGATGACGTGATGAACGTCACGGTGGTCGACTTTACCTCCCTGGATATATCTGATACTCTCTCTCTCTCTCTCTCTCTCTCTCTCTCTCTCTCTCTCTCTCTCTCTCTCTCTCTCTCTCTCTCTCTCTCTCGCTTAGGAGGCGTCCGTGGCCTAGGCGTTGCGAGTCCGACTCGTAATTCCAGCGTACCGCGATCGAAAGCTACTGCTGGCTGCGTGTATTTTTATCATGGTATGGCAGGTCGACCCAGCCCAAAATGGGTAAGAGTATGGCTGTCCTGCGGAGGTAAAGACGGCCGGCCTAATGCTGCCCACAATTTCCACCTAGTGCCGATTGGTCTGTAAAAATATGTGAGCGTGTGCGCTTCCCATATGCCCGATGCACCTAAAAGCGTGAAAAGGGATTTTATTTTTTATTTTCACTTTACATTTTAGGTTTAGCCGATCTGAAAGTAAAGGTCATTCTCCTCCCCCCCCCCCCACACACACACACAAATAGCATAAGTACGGATTCTAACTCAAGACATTCGGCCCGGCAAACAAGCTGCTAGCCACTGAGCTATCTGATCTCTGGGCAAAAAGAGAAATTGGGAAAATTGCGAGCACCTATATGTTTTCTAGATTAGGTATCACAAGAAAAGGATAGACAATAGCTAATTAGTATTTCACCCAATCTATTTTTTAGGTATCCACACCAACCCCCCTTTCCCCAAACACACACAATGCGGCATCGTTCCTCTGAGAATATATAAATGAACATAGGGGGGAACCTTTTGAGGCCGTTAAATATTATGAATTAATCAAATAACAGAAAATGTTGTGATCGGCACTCATAGAAAGAAGTAGAAAGATAGAAGAACACACTAGACAACATAAAAATCGAAAGCTATAGTTACCGTGCCGGGAATTGAACCTGTCACCTCCAGACGGCGTCTGCGCCTCGCCATGAATACAAGTGCACTAAGATACATGGTCAACTAGGCACCCCCCAAAAAAGGTGTCTTATTGGCCAAGTCTATCGTACAGCTTGAAATCCACAACTATGGAATACGGACAGAATTCATTTCAACTCTTTTGCCGGCGGATGAGCTGATATTAACACATCGCCCACTTTTGGGGAAGCAACCTTGGCCTCTGAGACAAGATCAACTACATCCTGATGCCATAAATCTTCTTTTCCCTGTGTGGGTTCCGGGGACCCATTGTGTGTGGGGGCGGGGGCAGATAATAGACCTACTGAGACACCAACATACATGCCGTAGGAGTCTAATTGGGGACAGCCTTCATTGTATATCTGCCTGAGAGGCCAGGGAACAAGTCTGCATAAAAAAGCCCGATTTGTGAAACTGATGTGCACGCAACACTCAGGTTCTGGAGCAAGACCAAAGTCCAGAGGTGGGCAAACACCCAGAACTTTCCGACGGAGTTTACAGCCGGTGAACGCCAAGAAGACGAAATCCTTTCCAGGTGCTTATCTTTGGTTCGCATTGTCCTTCCTTTGATACAGGGATCTACGAGGCGAAGGGGTCAAGCCGTTGCTCTCGTGTTCTGAAGGTAGTCGATGCGTTTTCCTGCTGCGTCGTTTAGTTCACAAGTGTAATTTTTACAGAAATCTACTGGAGTTCATCTCCGGTGCGACTCTCTCGGCAGAACGGCTAGCCCCTGTCGAGAGTGTCGCTAGCCGTTCTGCCGAGAGAGACCGAGCCAAATTGTATAAAACCCGTAGAAGGGAAACCACAATTCAACCACCATGCTGACACTAAGCAAAGTAGAAGACCACGTTTCCACGACTTCAGATGTATTGGGAATATTGGGCTAGACCTATATTTTATAGACCGTTAGGTTGGTGGTCATAATTCTGCCAACCACTTTTACTTCAAACGGCTTTTACCTTGTACCCATTTAAGACTAGGTCGACCTGGGAGTCAAAGGTCATTAAAAAAAAAAAAATACAAAGATGTTTGGATTTAAACCCACCAGATTCCTATCCGCAGCGGAGCGTTCAGACGCTTTACTTCGGCAGATCCTGTTACTGACAGTGAATTTGAAAATGATAACGTTCTCTGAATTAAGTCTCCCCCGTTTTTGACAACAGGGTACACCAATGTAGTACTTGAAAAAGTGAATGTTATAAACCATAAGTGCTCTGCCACCAGTACGGACAGCTGATAAGAAACTGTCCGCCTGTGTCACCGTCCGCACGTAACTCCGTAGCTATAGCGACGTTCCTAAATTTACCCCAGAGTGTCAACTCTGGTACCCATTTCCTAGTGGCCCGGTAAAACCCGGGAACAGTCTGGTTTCGAACACCGGCCTTGGGCTGCAGCGAGTCGCAGCTAGATTTGAAAGCGAGTCTCCTATCGACTGCGCTAACGCGGCTCCCAGTGTAGTACTTGATCTTGCCCTTATTGATTCATTAACTGGTAACTATCTGCGAAGTTAAATGTCGGCATTTCCCCGCATTTCCAGACGGTAATGTAACAAGGTGAGGAGCGACTGCTGGCTGACCGGATAAGAACTCAGACTCTTAAACGGGAAACCTGGTTTCGAATCCTCGATATGGTTAGGGATTTACTTCTGTCGGGCAAAAATACAACCCTAACCTACCTAATCTGTGGCGACAACACTAGTCATGTGGCCCTATATCCCGAGGCTCAAAGAACTCCCAGTACACACGCTGTAGGGGACATTAGAATCACAGAACATGGTAATGGACAATAAGGACTAGGAACAAAGACATTTTTAGTACCCTTAGAGAGATAGGACGTTCCGAGGGTTTTTGAAGCAACGTGCCAAAAATGAGAAGCATACCGGACGCACAAGGAGTCTTGACAACCAGGGTATCACTATTACTATTACCCGGGCGACTATGGTGAATATGTTAAACTGAAATCTGAGCACCTATATTCGTTTCTGGAGTGCTGTGAAGGTTATATAACTCATAACTCAAAGTCCCTCCTCTCCAGACCCCAAAAGCCTAGGCTATATTACTGAGACTTTGTGTTTGCCCTGCGGCTTAATCCTTCTATCTGCCTGCCTTGTTTACTCCAAAGAAAATGTAATACCCAAAATTTGGAAAAAGCACGTAGCAGAAGCTGCCAGATCGAAGTACCAGAGCTCGGTCTGCCCGTTGGCGATGAACCCCATCGATAACTACCATTTTTTATTTTTTAATTATTGTGTTCTAATGGGAGCTAAAGAGGTTGAGTAGACTTTCTTAGATTTGCTCTTTCGCCTTGCAAGCTAGATAGAATGAGAATCCTAATATCTCAGGGCTAGTAAAACTTTATGGTGAGTTTCCAGAGTGGTAAAACGGTTCCTTATTATTATCCCACCCCCAGATGACGTCACAGGACAGTCCAACATTTTAGAGGGTGATAAAACTGGGTTTCCCGGCTATCTGATGCTTTTAACAACCCCAAAGCATCTAAAACTGGCCCTAACCCCAACATACCTACATCCCACGAGAGATTGCAGATTAGGTCCCATGACTGCATACAGCCCAGGTCCCATGACTGCATGCAGCCTAGGTCCCACGACTGCATGCAGCCTAGGTCCTGTGACTGCATGCAGCCTAGGTCCCATGACTGCATGCAGCCTATGTCCCATGACTGCATGCAGCCTAGGTCCCACGACTGTATGCAGCCTAGGTCCCACGACTGTATACAGCCTAGGTCCCACGACTGTATACAGCCTAGGTCCTGTGACTGCATGCAACCTAGGTCCCATGACTGCATGCAGCCTATGTCCCACGACTCCATTCAGCCTAGGTCATATGACTGCATGCAGCCTAGGTCCCATGACTGCTTGCAGCCTAGGTCCCACGACTGTATAAGCCTAGGTCCCACGACTGTATACAGCCTAGGTCCCACGACTGTATACAGCCTAGGTCCCACGACCGCATGCAACCTAGGTCCCACGACTGTATAAGCCTAGGTCCCACGACTGCATGCAACTTAGGTCCCACGACTGTATACAACCTAAGTCCGACGACTGTATACAACATAGGTCCCACGACTGTATACAGCCTAGGTCCCACGACTGCATGCATCATGTCTACCATCCCATGAAATATTGGGCTGTCCTGTGACCTGTTGATTTCTCCTGTTTGGGGTAGAATAATAAAGCACAGGGGAAAAAAAAAAAAAAAAAAAAACATACAGACAGAAGCCCGGTTAATTAATTATTTCATATGCTTGCCACTTCTAGTCCAGGTAACTTCACAGAACTATCACAGCTAAAACTACATTCCAGCAGATGTAAAAAATCTATGAATAGTATACAATTATAAAAAAAAAAAAATAACAGTGATAATAATAATAATAAAAGCATTAACTATAATCCTAAATATCAAACAGAGTCCCGAACTGTTATGTAGAACATCTGTGGATGTATAACACTCGGTCTTGGAATAAGATGGAACAAATTAGTAAGAGCTTGCAGACGTTTTAAAAGGGCGTTGGCATGCTGTGTTGTGGGTTACAACTGGGTTGCCATATTTATGCCTGTCGGCTCAACAAATCTCATTTCAGCAAACTGAGGCGCATTTTACGACATGCTTGTTTCTCGTGTGGGATTCGGGGCCCCAGTTGAGGGGAGGGGGAGAAAATATCCCCTCATAAGAGTGTCGTAAAAAAGCCGCAGACTAATAAGGGTAGTTTCCAACGAATTCAGATTGAATGTGTCTGAGAGACGAGGAACCAACAGTCTGCATACACATACCAGAGAGCTGACCTTTATTTACTATTTGCCCAATGCGCCCAAGAACTGGCAATAGTGTTCTTTATTTACTATATACCCAACCCTCCCGAAGGCCTGGAAAAAGGTTCTTTTACTTTTCGCTTTATTCCCGATGAACCAAAGACGTGAAATGTATCATTGACTTCACTGTTTGATGGTGTTGATAACTTACTGCGACCTGGAAGGCAGATACTCTAACCTCACGACCACCCGTTCTTCTTAATCAAAACAACAGCCAGAAAACAAATGTGCTCTGTTGATTCCAAACATATGTGAGCGCACATCTAGCCACAACCTTAACTCTGTGAGCTGTTTAACAGTTGACCCGCTGACTACCTTCTTTCGTCGGATGATACCAACACTCTAGTTCATTTTCTCTCCAACCTTCTCCTTCTCCCTTTCATTAATCGTTCCAGCTGCTGCAATTAATTCCAGCATTTTTTTCTCCTCATCATCTGCTCAGAGAATGCTGCATGCTTCCGTTTGATGTCTATGATAAGTTGCCTCTGCGCCTTGGCCTCCATTGCTACACTTCCTTTGCCGATTTACCCCGCCCTTTGCATTTTTTTAGTATCCACTGTAAGTGATTATTGCCATTAATTTTTCTGGTTGTTTCTTTAAATATTTATATATCAATTTATTTTATTTTTTAAGCTAGCTGTAACTGCTATATTCTGTCTGTTTTATTGCTTATTTAAACCAGATGTTACCCAGGAGCTGAAACTGTGTAGCCTGCAGTGACTTTACGACTTGATTTCATGACATAAAGCATAGGTTATTACGATTTTATGACGGTTTCCTATATTTGAATGCATTTTAAAAAACTATTTCCCAAATTTAGGAAGGAAATAAATTGCTTTATTAATAAAATATAGTTCAGGCAGCAGCTGGGCCACAGTCTATTAAAAACAACATTAAGATGAAATCAAATATACAGGCTTGCCCCCCCCCCCCCCCCACCCTTTTCTACTCTTCCTCTGCCGCCTCATCACTCACTTCTTCTTCTTCTTGTTCTTCATCTTCTTCTTGTTCTTGTTCTTCTTGTTCTTCTTGTTCTTCTTGTTCTTCTTGTTCTTCTTGTTCTTCTTGTTCTTGTTCTTCTTCTTCTTCTTCTTCTTCTTCTTCTTCTTCTTCTTCTTCTTCTTCTTCTTCTTCTTCTTCTTCTTCTTCTTCTTCTTCTTCTTCTTCTTCTTCTTCTTCTTCTTCTTCTTCTTCTTCTTCTTCTTCTTCTTCTTCTTCTTATTATTATTATTATTATTATTATTATTATCATCATCATCATTAATAGTTTCTCAATTTACTAACCCCAACGGTACATAGGGTTACAACTAGGGCTGTACCGAATAGTGAATTTCACTATTCGGCCGAATACGAATAGCGGGACCAACTATTCGGCCGAATAAGAATACGAATAGTTTCATTTTCATATTTTCGACTTGGATGTGGCCGGAGTTTAAATTCTTTCCGTGTCTAGTTGGTATTCGTACAAAATAGTAAACATTTTAAAACATTTTATTTTTTGCATCCTTCAGTCAGTCCGTGGTAACTAAAAGCTAGGAATGAGAGAATCCTATGTATTATAATAAGTAACTAAACTTGGAAATTGTCACTGACAGCTTAGTTAATGCATGAAAGCAGCATTAGCTTCAACAAAACCAATCGTTCCATGTTGTCAGCATTAAGGCCGTGTATGCAGAGCGGGTGTAAGGTAAGTACTATTCGTATTCGACCCGACTGCAACTATTCGGCCGAATACCGAATAGTCAATAGGTCCACTATTCGGCCCCGAAGCGAATACGAAGCGAATATTCGGTACGGCCCTAGTTACAACCAACTGTGATCAAGTGGCCCTTTCACGACATGTGTTTTATTGTCGTCATCTTCTGTTCTCTAGTGCCCTATTCTGCTCTTCAGTGTCCGGTCTTGAAAAGCTAATCTAGATGAGTGCTTTAGAGATGTTGATATTCATTCCCTCGGATATTCCATCTACCCATCGAATGCCTTTAGAGGTGACATGCTTCGTCTCGTCAAAAGCGACTTTTTTTTACGTTTCTTACGTAACACGTGGGTATACACTTATGTGATATCATTTATGAACCTATTTTCCCTTGTGGGTTCCAGGGCCCCATTAAGGGGGAAAACAAAACCACTGCCTCCCCAACAAGCGTGTCTCTAAAGAAGTTTTCATTAGACTAATTGTCACGGCTAAACCAGTTAACTGTAGCCTATGCAGTTCTGCAACAGATTTCATTTTAGCTACGGTGCCATTCAGAATTGAACTCTTTCAGTCATTTTCAACGCCTGGCATGTTCATCAGTCTATTCCTTAATTCTCCTCCATAGCATAATGAGTTCTCTTATTTATTTATTATTTTGGCTAGAACACACCAAAGAAACCTGGCCATCCCAAATAGTCACTTTTAGTTCTTCTGCCAAGTAATTGTGTCCTTCGCTTTTGCATGCAGCTCACCCATGTCCCCCTCATTCCATGGTTGGTTGGTTTTTGTGGCTTCTGTTTCTACAGGATGAGATAGCCAACCTCAAGTTCAACCTCACCTTTAGTCGCCTCTTACGACAACCCTCAAGTAGTCACTACCACTATTATATTGCCATTTTGAAACAAATACATTCACTATGTTGCTTCATGGTAGTGTCTTCACTTTCTCCTAACAAAACCTTCTTGTACCAAAAGAATTAATAATAACATAGGTTAATTAATGTTCAGATTGTGGATTTTTTTTGTGTTTTTTTTGTGTTTTGTTTAATGATAAGAATTTAAAGCACATCTTTGTCTGGTTTTTGTTTTTTGTTTAATTATAAGAGTTTATAACACATCTCTGTCTGTTTTTCTTTTTTTTTGTTTTTTTGTTGTTTAATGATAAGAGTTTATAGCACATCACTGTCTGGTTTTGCTTGTTTTGTTTTTTGTTTAATGATAAGAGATTATAGCACATCACTGTCTGGTTTTGCTTGTTTTGTTTTTTGTTTAATGATAAGAGTTTATAGCACATCACTGTCTGGTTTTGCTTGTTTTGTTTTTTGTTTAATGATAAGAGTTTAAAGCACATCTCTGTCTGGTTTTGCTTGTTTTGTTTTTTGTTTAATGATAAGAGTTTTATAGCACATCACTGTCTGGTTTTGCTTGTTTTGTTTTTTGTTTAATGATAAGAGTTTATAGCACATCTCTGTCTGGTTCAGATTCCAGATCCTCAACTCCAAGCACGTCTCTAACTCCTACGCCAAGCATAAGGTCACCAAGTGCCGACGGCGACCTCGATATTGAAATAGACGTTGGCAGTGACGCCGCCAGTGTATCCTCTACCAAGGACAGTCCTAGAATCAGCGAGGCTCAGTCGGTTGTGTCCGAGTGCAAGGACCAGGGATCCAAGATCAAATGCAGACTGGAGACCAAAGATTTGTGGGACAAGTTTCACGATCTGGGAACGGAGATGATTATCACCAAAACTGGCAGGTAAGCCATTTTGTTTTATTCTCGAGCCGTTTACTGCTTGGGGTGGGGGAATGGGGGGGGGGGGTCTGGTGCCCCTTTAATTGAGGGATGGTGGATGGATAGACCCATTGCCCCCCCCCCCCCCCCCGCACTCAAAAGTATGTCGTAAAAGACGCGACTAATTTGGGGTGTTTACATCGAAGTGCATCTGCTTGATATGCCAGGAAGCAACATTCTACATTCAAATAAGGCACTTTCGTAAAACGGATTTTCCCGTAGAACTCAAGTGCTTGGACAGGACATAAGTCTAGAAGTGGATTAGGAACTAGAACTTTCCGCCGAAGGTAATAGCCCCTAGAGCGCTGAAGAGAAGAGACTAACTAACTAACTAGCTAACTAACCAACTAACTACTGACTAACTGACTAACCGACTAACTGGCTAACTTACTGTCCAACTAACTGACTGACTGACTAACTAACTAAATTACTAACTGACTAGCTAGCTCATGCCATGTCGCTCATGCCCCGCACTGTTAATTATTTCAAATATAGCATTTCAAATATAGTATTACAAATAAACCATTTCAAATATAGTATTACAAATAAAGCATTTCAAATATAGATTCTCTTCAACGCCAGAATCTCTGGCATCGGTTAGCTTCTCGCTTGGCCCTCGTGTGCATTTCTTTCTCCGTTCGCTTTCCTTTTACAGTTAAAGAGGGTCGACTTTATTGCACCTCTTTTGCACCTCTAGCCGCTTGCCGAGAGTATCACACAAAGCACGAACTCTGTAGATATTGCGATGATCCACAAGGAAATATGACTGAAGTTAGATGCATTCTAAATCAAATACCTCAGAAAACGATGAACACTGTGGGATTAACTTCAGAAAAGTGAATAAAGACAAATAAGAGGGAGAAATATCTAGAAAACAACTGGTGTCAAAAGTTATAAGACAACGAAGGTAGCCCTATACATGGTACACAACTACGTGACTTCCGCCAATAGTAATTCACTTAAAAAGTATTCTTTTCAAATTTTGCACTGCTCTACATGTGTACGGTTTGTTTGCCTTGGAGATATGGAAAAAAGAACAAAACGTGACATAATATAATATAATATAATATAATATAATATAATATAATATAATATAATATAATATAATATAATATAATATAATATAATATAATATAATATAATATAATATAATATAATATAATATAATATAATATAATATAATATAATATAATAAAATATAATATAATATAATATAACATAACCTGTGGTTTCGACTTTGCAAACACGCTTCGTAATTCCGTGGTGACGATTTCGATCGCAGCTGCCGGCAGTTTAGAAGCAGACCGCCTTGCGTTGGTTTCAACTGTGGGTATCGAAAGAGGTAGCAAATTACTCAACGTAAAAACTAGGATGAAAAAGCCGCGGCTGATTCTGTAAGGTCTTGTAAAAAAAAATTGCAACACAATGTCTTTAACAAAAAATAATATAATATAATATAATATAATATAATATAATATAATATAATATAATATAATATAATATAATATAATATAATATAATATAATATAATATAATATAATATAATATAATATAATATAATATAATATAATATAATATAATATAATATAATATAATATAAAAATGAAATTCAACAGATTTACTTTATAAAACCGGGTGTAGCGGCTAGACTCTCGCCTGCGGATCTGAAGGTCGTGGGTTCGAATCGAAACGGTGCCGGACATTTTTTTAAAAGAGCCTCGACTCCCAGGTGGACCCTGCCTTTAGTGGATACTAGGTAAAGTCCTGGGAAGAGAAGGCTACCGGCGTGATGGTGACCTCGTCACCCTCGTAGTGGCGATTGGTCTATAAAATATAAGTCTAGCAGTATTTGCCCAATACACATGAAGGCTTGACGACATGGGTTCTTTACTAGATAAAAGAAAAATGCCCACAGGCCAGTGGCTTGAATGGTTGCGCCCCTTCTCTAATAGAACGCCTTTTGTCAACTGCCTAACACAGTGTTTCCCAAAATTTTCTTAGCCGCTGCACTTTTTTTTTCAATTAAAATTTTCCACGGCGACCTAACGTAAGTAAAAAAAAAATGACTATTCATATGTAACAGATTAAAAAAAAAAAAAAACTCATTTATCTTCGAATATTGTTTGCGGCGTACCCTTGAATTTTGAGAGCATGCGTCTTCACTGTGGCTACAAACGGATGTGAGTCGTGGACTATCTCTCAGTCCTTAACAAAGAGAATAGGGGCTTTTGAGCTGAAAGATTCTCAGAATATCAGGGACAAAGAAGATGAGAAATGTTGACATCTTAGAAGATCTGAACAGCAAGAAAGAATGGCTAATAAACAGCATCCTTTCTCAAAAGCTGAAATATTTTGGTCAGATCAAGCGCCACGACGGATTGGAAAATAATTATAGCAGAAGGCATGGGACCAGGAAGGAGGGGCAGGGGCCGACCGACACAAAGATGGGCACCGGATATAAGTGACTCCTTGAGTGTGAAAGTGCATGAGGCGGGAGAACTAACGAGAGGCCGAGTTTCTTTCAGGCAGACTGTGATGAGAGCGACGTTTTGCAAAGGACCTGCTACATGATGATGATGACCCCTGTGAAGAGTTTGCGGCTTCTAGGGGTGCCGCGGAGCATAGTTTGGGAATCACTGGTCTAACAGAATACGAATCAGTCCATTGTTTATTTCTCCCAGTCCAACAGCAGACAGCAGCCAGCCAGGTTGGATGGTGGTCTCCCGCCTCCGTTCTATGTCAGGCTCGGTGTTGTCAGTGGCGGAGACACTGTTTCTGGAAACAAATTGACGACACCCCCCAACAAACAACAATTGGGCCCTGTACTTCACGAGTGTCACCTGTCCACTTCCGGCATTGTTGGCGGGCCCGGCCGTGTGAAAAGAAGAACTCAACATGCTGGGTACTATTGGTTTGTCTCAGAAACATGTGGGCAACAGTGAGAAGTCAGTCGTTTAGGTATCACTTTTTCACAAGGATAACATTTTCATTTGTGAAGGTTATTGCCGGCAGGGGGCTGAAGAAGCAGACAGGTCGTTCTTCAGCTGATAGCTGATCGATCTGCTTTGGTACATTTTGCTCAGAATATATTCCTTCCGTTTCCCATGCAATTATTCTCACTAGAAACATCATCATCATCTCATGTAGCAGGTCCTTTGCAGAACGTCACTCTCAGCACGGTCTGCCTGGAAGAAACTCCTTTGCAGAACGTCGCTCTCATCACGGTCTGCCTGAAAGAAACTCGGTCTCTCGCTAGCTCTCCCGGCCCATGTACTTGCATATTCAAAGAGTCACTTATATCCTGTGCCCATCTTCGTGTCGGTCGGCCCCTGCCCCTCCTTCCTGGTACTATGCCTGGTGCTATTATTTTGTAGAATCTGTCGTGGCGCTTGATGTGACCAAAATATTTCAGCTTCCGATACAGGATGCTGTTTGTTAGCCAATCTTCCTTGATATTCTAATTTTCCAAGATGTCGGCATTTCTCCTCTTCTTTGTCCAAGATATTCTGAGAATCTTTCTATAGGATTTCAGCTGAAAGGCCCCTATTCTCGTTCTTAAGGACTGGGAGATAGTCCACGACTAGAAAATATACCAACACGAAATTTCGGATAAACACACATTTATCATATATGGTGACTTTTTTATTAATACTAACTTGAATGCAGTACCCATGTTATTATCACAGTAAATGATGTGGTTAGTTTGCGATGCACTGCAATGCATATGCGAATAACTGTTATACATAAAAATCTCACACTTCGTCCCATTCTTTAGTCATTACCCGCATACGATTGCATGTTACCCCTGGCTGCTGCATCCGTTTCAACTGCCTTAATTCTGATTTCTCTAGAGGTTGAAGGCAGTGTTCAGGATGTTCTATGTTGGTTTGCCATTTAGACTGAGATTTTAAAATCTATGGATGGTGTGGTAACCTTTTTTTTGGTAGCAGCTCGGAAAGCACAGACTGATCGATCGGTCCTATTCCTCGTTGTATCTTATACTTTTATTGTAGTAGTTTTCTATGCAACGACTATAATTCGCTGATATCGTTATACCGGTGTCACAAAGTCATTTCTGTTTTTGCTGTTGTCGGATTTTGCCTGCTGACGAAGGCGTGTGACCGCAATAACACGCGTTCTCTGAAACAAATTGCCGATAGCCCCACAACAAACAACAGTCGGGCCCTGTACTTCACGAGTGTCACTTGTCCACTTCGGGCATTGTCGACGGGTCCCGGCCGTGTGAAATGAAGAACTCGACATGCTGGGTACTATTGGTTTGTCTCGGAGACAAGTGGACAACAGTGAGACGTCAGCCGTTTAGGTATCACTTGGGGTGGGGGGGGGGGGGGGGGGGGGGGGAGAATAACATTTTCATCTGTGAAGGTTGTTGCCTGCAGGGGACCCCCCCCCCCCCAAAAAAGGGGGGGGGGGGGTTAACAAACTAGTCATTTTTTTTTTAGAGGGCGGATCTTATTTGGTATTTTGGGCTCTCATATGATATCCCTCAATGATTCCCACGCCCCCAAGCTGGAAACACAATAATGGTCAGAAACAACAAATCAACAGAAACCAGTCAACAGATGTAATCACAAGCACTCACTTACATGACCCAAACAGGGTGAGAAGAAAAATAAGAAGGGGAAAAAAATCACATTTCCCTAAACTTTATCAATTGAGTTGTTTGTTTTAGTATCCAGAAGCCATGAGTTATTTTCTTCTTTTTCTTCTCTTCTTCTTTTTTTTTTCTTCTTCTTTATTTTTCTTGTTTTTCTTTCTTTTTCTTTTGTCAACCTTTAGGCTCGGTACTATGGATATCGCAACCTTTCGGCCTTGATTCCATTGTAAATACCGTAAATCTGGGAGAAAATGTGGCTTTTTTGCCTACCCTCGGGAGTGAACCCGGACCACAAGGATTCGTCACCCGGTCACCGCGCAATCCGGTTTTGCCAACTACGCCAGAGAGCCGGGCTTATCAATTGAGAAATAACCGTTAAAACGGTAGGCTCTCATGCGGGAGACCCGGGTTGGAATCGGCTGGGGATTTTTCTGTCAGGGGAAAAATAAAAACCTCACCTGCACAGTCGTGGCGACAGCACTAGCCAGGCGGCCGTCAATCCTCAGGCTCAAAGACTGGCATAACAAAGGCGGCAACTGGCATTGCATGCAGAGATGAAGGCTTATCTTTACCCCCGTGTGGGTTCCGGGGCCCTATTATAGGGAAAACAAGAATAGACCCACTGCCCGCCCAAAAGCAGGTCGTAAGAGTCGACGAATTATGAGCTTTTTTCGAAGTTGAATTGCATCTGCCTGAGAGGCAAGGAACCAGCTGTGTGCATACAAATGAGTCATATCCAGTAAACGGATGCACACACAACACTCAGGTTCTGGAACAGGACTGCAGTCCAGAAGTGGATGAACAACCAGAACTTTCCACTTGAGTTTACAACGGTTGAACACACACATACACACACACACACACAGAAAAAGAAGAAGAAGAAGGCTATCCTATAAGTTATGAAAGCGCAGACACGGCAAGGTAGGCATATGAACCACGTGTTTTTACCCTCTAACCACTATTGCTTATGTCTGCACACTTCCTCATGGCGCTCTTTCTATAGCCCACCGAGTTAGTAATTTAAGCAATGACACACCTACCAAGTCGGAGTGCATCTGCCTGAGAGGCGACAAACCAACATTCAAATAAGCCAGATCGGTAACAGGAATTGGCAGGCAAAACTCATGTTCTGGAACAAGATTAAAGCCCAGTAGCGGACGAACAACCAGAACTTTCCGCTGAAGTTTATAGCCGGTGGTTGCAAAGAAGAAGAATATGCAGTTTTTAGTGTAATCCAGTTCTTAGATACAGTCAGTGCTG
>CAJHNH020003050.1:57500-80000 GCA_905116865.2 Candidula unifasciata
CTCACTCACTCACTCACTCACTCACTCACTCACTCACTCACTCACTCACTCACTCACTCACTCCCTGGATGTTGTATGAAAACATTTGTCTCTCACTCGCGCAGATACCAGTTTATGAACGTTTGTAGTTTATTAGTAGCTGTTTCATTAACGTAAACAATGGACCATTTCCGCGTCTTTTTGTGTGTTTAAATTCCCGTGTGGGTTCCCGGATTCAGTGTGGGGGATACACCCACTGCCTTCCCCTAACAAGCATGTCGTAAAATGCGACTGATAATGGCTGTTCACCTACAAGTCGAAGTGCATCTATACGAGAGGCCAGATATAAGACAGAACTATAAATCTCAGCGGCGTCCTTGGCTAAGTAAGGCATTGCGAGTCTGACTCGTAATCCAACGCATCGCGATCGAAACGCACTGCGGGCTGCGTGGATTTTTATCGTGGTATGGGACGTCGCAGGTCGACCCAGCCTCAAATGGGTGCCAGGATGGCTGTCCTGGGGAAGTAAAGACGGCCGGCGTAATGCTGACCACATTACCCACCGAGATTGGTCTGTAAAAATATGGGTGCTCTTCCCATATGCTCGATGCGCCTAAGGGCGTGTAAAGGGATCTTTACTACTTTTACTTACTGTAAATCTCAAGTTGTGGAACAGGACTACTATCCATAAGTGAACGAACAAACAGCACTTTACAGCCGGTGAACGCCAAGAAGAAAACGAAGGGGAAAAAAAGGTCTGCAAGAGGAGTTTTTATGAATCAGTGGACACTCCATGAGGGATGTCATCAACATCTGACTGCTACACCATGGCAGCGAGAGCTATATTTTATAGACTTACTGGCACTCTGTGGGTGATGTTCTGCATATCACGCCGTCCGCCATTACTTCCCAAGATTTTATCTGGTAAATATTTAATTATGTGTTCCAATGTAAGTTATGGTAATCTCTCTCCCCCTCTCACTCTCCCTCTCTCTGTCTTTCTCTCTCTCTCTCTCTGCTCTCTCTCTCTCTCTCTCTCTCTCTCTCTCTCGGACACACATTAAATCCTTACCTGCAGTTGGTAGCGACTGCACTGGCCAAGTAGCGCTAAATCCTCGGGCTCAAATAACTTTATATAAACACACTAAATTTTGAGATTTGAACAACAGATCAACATCCTGGCACACGAGTAGTAACCCATAAGTGCTCCGTTATACTTCTAAGTCACCTGAGTCCAAAGTTGCTCAGCGCAGTGCACGGGCTCCGTAGCACCGGCGAGGATCCTGAAATATTTTAGGTAGATTTTAACTACAAATTTTGCCCGGACGGCGCTGTTAGGCTACTCTTTTCGATTTCCAACTGCCAATGTATTTTTTTTAAACGTGCTCAACAATACACACGGGCGTCCGATCTCACTACCCAGAAACCAGGACAAATTACTAGACGTCCACGGAAACAGAAAAAAATTACAGCCTTCGCCGGGGCTTGTACCTGGGACCTCTAGCACTCGAGGCGGACACCATACCTCGAGACCACGCAGTCCCCTGGCAACACCCTAAAAGTGTTAAATACAGACAGTAAGGGCAGCCTGATCTGTTTCTGCGTAAATAGAGAGATTTGTTTCTTAGTAATGCGTTTGTCCATTATTTTGGCCACGTGCCTGTCATGTTTCAATCGACATCTAGTACTTTGTATGTTTTGCTATATTTGTCCTCGTGCCATTTCTTCAACAAACAACGAGCCACACCACCCGATGGGTCCTGTTAAAGCAATGTTCACACCCGGAAACGCTTCAGGTAAATCAAAACACTTGTGACAGCTCACCAATACCGCCCCTGTTGTTTTCTCTGAAACAACGCAATACAGCTTTGAATTTACGTGGCTACTAAAACTAGATCATCATTGACTAGAAAACAATTCATCCGCTTGAGTCAGTGTTACTATCGCGGGGCCTCAGCGCCCCCTCCCACTGTGTGTAAATCAAGAACTGCACTGATTTAATTATAGACAGGCGTTTCAGAATATCAGGGGATGAAAACCGAGGCGTGCGTCGAGTGTGAAATGTGGGTAACATCTCGCGGAGAAGACCTGCTGTTAAGAGTGATGTATTATTTGGAGAACGAGAAGGGATGTTGTGAAAAAGACATGTGGATTGATCCAACTTTGTGCCTACAAATTCAATCAGGTTTGGGGAAAAAATGGACATTAAAAGACAAAAGCTGAGATTTCTAATCGGGAAGATGCTGTGATGGCTGCAGGTTGGTGGAATTATTCTACCTTTTTTTTTCTGTCAGTTAGCCCAGTGTTGGGGGAAATGATGTGAGAATCTTGTGTATGTTTATCATTGTGCACATTTGCTTTTCGTTTGTCTTATATTGTTCTTGATGCCATCGTCGCTTTTCCTTTCTCTTCTTTTTTTTTGTCGTCTCACTGACAGCAGGTTGCAGCCCAGTGACGTGGTTGTCTTTTTTGTCGCGGGTGGCTTTAGTAGTGAGTGATGTTCAATCTCACAAGGTCGGGTGACTGTAGGTCGACCAATCAGGAGTAAGCTAGTGTGTAACATGGGGAGATTATCGTGGGTCACACCCAACGTGGGTATAGTGGCACCTTAAATTAGAATGTTAATAAGTGAAGGCTCCTTTATACATGCATCTAGCAGATGATGTTGAGCTATTATTTTAACAGACGGGAAACTTTGTCAATATCGCCCGCCCACCTTTACTTCGCAGGACATTAGTACTTAGGCTAAGTAGACTTGAGAGTCAATGCCAGTTTGAATTAGGGTGGGGGAGTGAAATAAAGTGAAGACCTTCGGCGCGCAGGCGAGAGCCGAACCATTGCTGTATCGCAGCTCCCAAATCAGAGTGTACAGTTTGAAGCTGTACATCAAAGCTATTCAACTGGCGGCCCGCTGGTCGAATTTGGCCCGCAGAGGCCAAGCAAGTGGCTCACGGATCATTGCCAATTGTGCTGCAGTAATCATCTTTCTACACTGTGAATCGGACCTTTGCCCCTTTTTCAACATTTTGGAGGCCGAATAAACTCAGTTGAATAGCCCTGAGTAAACTTTGTTGAATAGCCCTGAGTAAACTTTGTTGACTAGCCCTGAGTACATTTTGTTGACTAGTCCTAAATAAACTTTGTTGACTAGCCCTGAGTACACTTTGTTGACTAGTCCTGAGTAAACTTTGTTGACTAGCCCTGAGTAAACTTTGTTGAATATCACTGAGTAAACTTTGTTGACTAGCCCTGAGTAAACTTTGTTGACTAGCCGTGAGTAAACTTTGTTGAATAGCCCTGAGTGAACTTTGTTGAATAGCCCTGAGTAAACTTTGTTGAATAGCCCTGAGTTAACTTTGTTGAATAGCCCTGAGTAAACTTTGTTGAATAGCCCTGGTACATGTTGTCAGAGATTCGCGGGCAACTACTGCGATGCTCGGCTGCGGTCGAACTGCACAAACTGCCACACGAAGATGCATTCACGACAGGTCATATCCCTGTTGTCTTCATGATAGCCACAAGAAATTATTATTATCGACTCCGGCCAGGGTCAACTGGCGAATAAATGACCACGGGTCGCGGGGAGAAATCGATGAAGGCGCCATTTGTTCAGCCATAAACAAGACTAGCGTGTAATGAAAGTCGGGGTGTTTCCTGGCAAGGACAGACGAGCGATATGAGCAAAGTCTCAATACCCCACAAGTCTGTAGTCTTGGTTGTTTTACAGCAGGAGCGTTGTACAATACTCAGACCGACCTGAGTTTTCATGAGGGCGCTGGGGCGCCAAGACAATGAAAATGACAAGGGGGTTGGTTTACTAAATGAAAACAGAAGTTGCTACGGCTGTCCACCCAAAAATATTACACGGTTTACTAAATGAAAACTGAAGTTGCTACAGCTATCTGCCCAAACATGTTACACTGTTTACTAAATGAAAACTAAAGTTGCTACGGCTATCTGCCCAAATATGTTACATTGTTTACTAAATGAAAACTAAAGTTGCTACGGCTATCTGCCCAAATATGTTACATTGTTTACTAAATGAAAACTAAAGTTGCTACGGCTATCTGCCCAAATATGTTACATTGTTTACTAAATGAAAACAGAAGTTGCTACAGCTATATGCTCAAACATATTACAGGGTTTACTAAATGAAAACAGAAGTTGCTACAGCTAGGACTGCATGCTCAAATTCGAGGCCCTATTACTATGGTTTACTAAAAAAATGAAACCAACAAGTTGCTTAACAGCTATATACAAGACTCAAACATATTACAACAAGACCTTTTAGTAAAACAAAAACAGAAGTTTCTACAGCTAGACTACAAGCCCAAACATGTTACAAGACCTGGTTAAACCGCTAGGACCTATACCGAATATTCGCTTCTTATTCGCTTCGGGGCCGAATAGTGGACCTATTGACTATTCGGTATTCGGCCGAATAGTTGCGGTCAGCCCCAATACGAATAGTAAACTTACACCCGCTTCTGCATACATAGCCCTAATACTGACACAAGACCTTCTTGACCAACTGGACCTTTTGTTGAAAGCTTCTTGCCGCTTTTACAAGACCTTCTGCATTAACTAAGCTGTCAGTGACAATTTACAAGTTTAGTTACTTGTTATAATACTCAGGAGTCTTTTTATTGACCAAACGGCACTTGGTGGCTGATGTGGTTTAACTTACCAGGACTGCACCTGGTACCCATTCGAGGCCTTTTCGACCTCGGAGCTAAGGTTATTTTGGGAAAAAAATCCGACCCCCGTCAGGAACCGAACACAAGACCTTCTTGACCGCTAGACTACAAGACCTTCTTGACCGCTAGACTACAAGACCTTCTTGACCGCTAGACTACAAAACCTTCTTGACCGCTAGACTACAAGACCTTCTTGACCGCTAGACTACAAGACCTTCTTGACCGCTAGACTACAAGACCTTCTTGACCGCTAGACTACAAGACCTTCTTGACCGCTAGACTACAAGACCTTCTTGACCGCTAGACCACGGCAGCACCCATAATGATTAACATGTAAGGAAATTCAACTTGTTGTAACCTTTGTACACAGCTGTTATAACCTTTGTACACAGCTGTTATAACCTTTGTACACAGCTGTTATAACCTTTGTACACAGCGGTTATAACCTTTGTACACAGCGGTTATAACCTTTGTACACAGCGGTTATAACCTTTGTACACAGCTGTTATAACCTTTGTACACAGCTGTTATAACCTTTGCCCATAGCTGTTTTAACCGAAAAGCTGTAAAGCCTCACCTCGATGACTAAATAAAAATATCCCGAAGACCAGGCGATCGCCTGACGCTAACGGGTGAAACACATCTGTATAAAATTTCGACTTGTCCAGACATAAATCTCACAGGAAGCTGAGATAATTAGATAACCGATGATGTTTGGGGGTGGGGGGGGGGGAGTTGAATGTAGAGGTTGGGCAGAGGGTGATGATTTTGTTGTTGGTAATCCATAAACCATGAGCTGTAAACACTTTGGTACTATAAATATCCATGAAAGTTACCGTTATTCTGGGAAATATGTGGCTTTTCTGCCTACCCCGGAGCGTGAGCTGCGACTACAAGGAGTTTCTTACACCTTCGCCGCGCAGCTGGTTTAACCAACTTAGTTGAAGAGTAATAATTAAAACATAAAACAAGATTCGTTATTTCTATTAAGTAAACAAAGACATGGACCAATCTTGAACAAGATTAGATTAGTCATCATCATCTTATTATTATCGTATTATCATCTTAATAACATGATCGCCCGGCTCTCTAGCGTAGTTGGTTAAACCTGACACCCCAGTGACAGGGTGACGAACTCCTTGTGGTCCGGGCTCACTCCCGGGGGTAGACGGAAAAGCCACATTTCTCCCAGATTTACGGTACCTATCATGGAATCAAGGCCGAAGGGTTGCGATATCCATAGTACTTATGGTTTCTGGATATGAAAAATATATATATATATATATATATATATATATATATATATATATATATATATATATATATATATATACTGTCAGCATTATCATCATTAAATAAGCTTGTAAGAGGCAATGAGCCAACAGACACATAAGTCGCCTTTGTAGAAAGGATGTGTATGCAACACTTAGATTCTGGAGCAGTACTGGGTTCTAGAGGTGGACGAACAACCAGAACTTTCCACTGGAGTTTGCACAAAGGAGAAGCAGGAGACTGACGTCCACTGTCGCTATGCGCAGATCTTGACGAGTGACGCTGTAGAAGACAAAACATCAGAGCTGTGATATTACTCTGAAAGCTTTGGCATTGTCAACCATGCTGAAGTCATTATCCCCGCGATTCGCTGGCTGTGTCACTTCTGGACGTCTCCACGCCGTGGACCGCCAGCCCTCGCCGTTGACAAACGTCCCAAGTTGGTTGCCCTGTCAACGGAAAACCTCCCTGTGGCCAAGACCTTGTTGCGCAAGCTTCTGAAGAGATTTTCCCAGGTCCCGGGAGATTGAAAGTCAACACAAGTTCCTTTCAAGCTGGTCGGCAAAAATAAACAGACAATTATCTTGTCTGTTGTTGGCGATCTCCCTCATTACCCGATGCCCAACAGCTGGCGACTTATAGAGGATAATGATATGAATAGCCTGGAGGAGAAGGCTGTTGGAGATTAGGGAGGTAATTTGTTGGCCAAATGAGAGACTGGTCATAGTATTGTCGGACAGTTGAATGGTAAAGTAGTAGAGCTGTTTGCTTATTGCGCCGCAGGTTGTGAGATCGGTTTCAGGACTTCCGTCTTTGATTTGTTGTGTTGCTGTTTCAAAGATCCCAGAAGTTCGTCGCTAGACGACTTTCGGGCAATTCTGGTTAGCTCTCGGGGTAAGAACAGATTTAACTCGGTTTGGTGAAATATATACATTTTTTACAATCACATTCAAGCAATGCATTTTTAAACGGCATTAAAGTCTATGTCTTAAATACTCATCATAATCACCATCATCATCATCGGCATCATCATCATCGTCGTCATCAACAATTTTCACTTTTGCCGTTAAAGTGAGGGTGAACTGTTTGTGATCCATTGCTTGATAGGTAGCAATGGCTTTTTTTCATTGCACGTCGACGGAGAAAGTCTTTAATGTTGTTATAAATAATCAACTATGAATACATCTTTTCTGGTGTGTGTTCCCGGACACACATGTCGGAGAGAGAGAGAGAGAGAGAAAAAAAAAAACAGGAATAAACCCACTGCCTCCTAACATGGATGCCGTAAAAGGCCTTTATTAATGGGTGTTTCCTTCAAAGTGCCTCTGCCTAATAAGCGAGGAACAAAACAAGCTCCCCACAAATGAGTTATATGTGTAAAACATTTGTGCACGCAACTCAGGTGCTTGAACAAGACAAAGATATACAAGTGGAAGAACAAAGGTAATTTTCAGTCGGAATTTACAACCGAAAGGTCTGATTGTTCATCCTTTCTCTTTCTCAGACAAATATCTCTCTACAACAGATCACATTGCATTGTCTGCCTGCACACGAACATCCTTGGGATACTAATGTAGTGGCGTCCCCTTGATACGCCTCATTAAGAGCCTTCCTGTCCAACTCCTCAATAACTGCGACCACATTTTTATTTCCCGTTGGCCTAACTCCATTTCACTCTCCGTCGTAGTCAAGACTTGCTGTCCCGTCTCATTCGCTCTAATGCGCCGGTTCCGGAGAAGTTTACTGTCATTTAATGTCGTTACTATGGAACTGGCCGGCCAGGGGCCGAGCAGAAGATCAGAAAGCCATGATCCAAATTCATTTGATATCGGTTAGAGATACTCGGCCCAGCCGACGGTAGGCGTTTGTATTTCAGGGCGTAACCATTGATTTTATGAGAATGGAAGACGTATACGAGGGTTTGCAAGATTTACACTTCTTATTACAGGGAGAATAGTCATGGAGGGTACTGTTCGCAGAAGAAGTGAGAAGGGCTGTCATCAAAGAAGCATCATTCCAATGTATGTCTTCTTCTTCGTCGTCGTCTTCTTCTTCTTCTTCTTCTTCTTCTTCTTCTTCTTCTTCTTCTTCTTCTTCTTCTTCTTCTTCTTCTTCTTCTTCTTCTTCTTCTTCTTCTTCTTCTTCTTCTTCTTCTTCTTCTTCTTCTTCTTCTTCTTCTTCTTCTTCTTCTTCTTCTTCTTCTTCTTCTTCTTCTTCTACTTCTTCTTTTTCTTCGCGTTCACCAGCTGTAAACTCTGGCGGAAAGTTAGGGTTGTTCGTTCAATTCTGGGCTGCAGTCCTGTTTCAGAACCTTAGTGTTGCGTAGGCAACTGTTTGATAGATCTGACTCATGTATGTGCAGACTGTTGGTTTCTTGCCTGTCAGGCAGATGCACTACGACTTCGAAGAAAGCTCCCAATTAGTCGACTCTTACGACATGCTTTTGGGTATTCAATGGGTCTATTTTTGTTTTCCCTATAAGAGCGCCCCAGAACCCACACCGAGAATATTCAAACATATGGATTGCAGGCTGTTTCGTAACTTTAGAATGATCCAGAATGCTTATTGGGGTTTGGTTGAAAGCTGTAGTTGTGAATTATTGCTGTTAGATACAATAGTGGTTCTCTGAGTCACTTGGCGGCGAACATGATAATGATGATAAATAGTTCTTCTTCTTTGCGTTCACCTGCTGTAAACTCCAGCAAACGTTTCGGAATTTTGTCCACTCCAGGATTTTTGTTTTGTTCCA
Source organism: Candidula unifasciata (assembly GCA_905116865.2). Taxonomy (NCBI): domain Eukaryota; kingdom Metazoa; phylum Mollusca; class Gastropoda; order Stylommatophora; family Geomitridae; genus Candidula; species Candidula unifasciata. Next base: position 66,198 of record CAJHNH020003050.1, read on the forward strand.
GAACTTGGGTGTTGCGTGTGCATCCGTCTTTTTAGATGCGTGTTTTATTAGCAAATCCAGCAGCATACGCGATTATTAAATGCAATATGCAGCTGTCAAAAATGCCAACATAAACAGTCCAACACTAGAAATGCAGTTCATCGCCGATTGAAGCAGCAGTTACCCCCCCCCCTCCCCCCCCCCCACAAAAAAGCAGTAGTTGCACACACAATTGATCGCATAAGGCACCAGTATGTTTCCGGTCAATATAATGGATAGGAAGGTTTACCTCCTTTAGTCGTGGTAGGTTTTTTGCTTTTGAAAATAATAGTTAGCTGCTGCATTTTTCTCCACATGTAGCTAAAAAGATATAGTTCCGTTGCCTAGCTACTAAGTTGAGTGCATGGCGCGACACGGTGAGCACATTTCTTTTGTTTTAAAAATAGATGAGCACGCAACGTTTAAGTCCTGCAATAAGTCCAACGCTCGGACGACAGACGACCTACCTGAACTTTCTGCACGAGTTCACGTCTGGCAGACAAAGACAAAGAAAAGGTAAACTCATTAAAGGACCCTTACTACACCAATACATTCCCATGCGAATCGGAAAATCGTGGTTTCAGGTCTTGACGGAGCCAGACTATTTTTCAAAAATGACTTTGGCTCCCAGGTCGACCCAACCTTGAATAGGTCAAGGGAAGTAAAGACGGTCGGTGCGATGTTGACCACATCATTCACCGAGTTCCGATTGGTCTATAAAATAACATAGGTCTGGTCCTATCTGCCCAATACGTCAGAGGGCGTGGAAAAGGATGCTTTTATTACACCGGTAGCGTATTGCACAAATAATGCCAGATTCATATTTTTTTGGGTAGACAATTAGCACTTTGTGAGCCATGTGGACAGCATCCCACCGACTGATTTTACTTCCCATAACATGATCTGGTACCATTTAGCCTGGCGAGCGTCTAGCCAAAATGTTATCTAGGTTCCCAGAATAAAAAGAAGCAGCTATGAAAAACACCACTCGGCTACTCATGGAGGGATTCTTAACAGATTGACAACAATGCCAGCGAGCACCCAGAAAGTTTTCCTGGAAACCCAAGATGAATTAATCTCTCTACCAGCTTGTTCACACCTCAAAACAGGACACAGGTGAGAGTAAGGGATGTCAGAAAGTGCACTGCGAGAACATAAAACTTGCGACCATTCTTGTGATACCTGTCACCAGTTTTATGAAGCCAACGGACCCCGGCAAGTATGTAATTAGTTCCCAGATAGAAGGATCAATTCTACTGGACCTCAATGGTAATGCCGCAGAATGGACTCAAGGAAAAGTCATAAATAAGATAATCTTTTTCAAATAAGGACACCAGGAGGAGTATCAAAATTCAGCAAGAGGAACCGTGGAGGTCGGGAATGGTGAATGGATTGGGCAAAGAGGACTGAAACCCAACTGTGCTCCAAGAAGATAACTATCTTAATGATCACCTTTCAAGTGTGATCGTATTTATGGGACCACGGGCTGTCCCAACGACCTCGGTACCCATTGGAAGTACTTTCTAAGCGCCAATGTTCGTTTGGATCGCTTTCTCTTGTTTGGTGTTTAGATCTGAAGTTGGGCTTTCAACTTTGGAAGGACCACCTTCATTGTCAAAGGTGACTAAATAAATGCTCTAATTTCATTCATAATTCACAGGTTTTTATTGCTACTACTACTACCACCACCATCACCACCACCACCACCACAACTACTACTATTACTACTACTACTCCTCCTCCTACTACTACTCCTCCTCCTCCCTACTACTACTATAACTACCACTACTACTACTACTACTACTACTACTACTACTACTACTACTACTACTACTACTACTACTACTACTACTACTACTACTACTACTGCTGCTGCTGTTTGCTGCTACAATCACCACTACTACCACCAACATCATCGCCACCATTACTACTAATACTCCTACCACCACAAATATTTTTACCACCACGATCACCACCACCACCACTAATACCACTTCTATCATTGAGTGTTAGTTCGGTAGTCTCGCATTTGAATCCCTGTTGAAATGCTTATAACTGAACTACTAACTTTAAATTCTGCCAATAGTCAGAACCTCTGAAACAGGGATCTCCCTCAAATCATCAGTAAGCAGCACTGATATGAAATTAGTTACATAAAGAGAGATCAATAGACTTTATCCACACCAGAGCTGGATTTGAGTATATACAGATGTTTCAGCCAAGAGAGCAGTAAGAGACGGAGGAGGATGAAAAACATAGATAGAATGCTCAAATGGTTTAAAAATCATCAGGCTGTACCAATAGGTTCATATTCATTCAGTTACAGAGCAGAGGCAGATGCACTTCTGGTGGCGTGTTCTTTCCTGAATCGAAGAAGAAGAAGAAGAATCCGTGAAGACTTTTTAACGAAGAAGAATCTGTGTTACTGGCCACATCATACATCGAGTGTGGTTTCTTCTTCTTTATTTGTCGTCTCACTGATACCAGGCTGTAGCCAGGTGTCGTGGTTTTGTCGTCTCACTGAAACCAGGTTGTAGCCCAGTGTCGCGGTTTTGTCGTCTCACCGAAACCAGGTTGTAGCCCAGTGTCGTGGTTTTGTCGTCTCACCGAAACCAGGTTGTAGCCCATTGTCGTGGTTTTGTTGTCTCACTGATACCCAGTGTGGTAATTTTCAGTATTTGTCTAACGCTTTTCGGGTGGTTTGAGTGATATATTTGTTCATCTCTTTGCAGGTTTCATCTACATAATTTATCAATTTCTTGTTTGGTCTTTCCCTCGCCTTCCTCCCAAATGTTCTTCTGTAGAAAGTCTCATATGCAGTCTGGCCTGGCTGCATTCTCACTAGATGGCTGAACCATTTCATTCTTTAGCTGTCAATATAATCCTGACGTTGCCTTATTCCCACTTTCTTTTTAATGCTGGTATTCGAAACCCTGTCTCGTCTAGTGTTGTTAGTGACCTTGCGGAGGCAGCGCATTTCACGCTTAGTTATTTTCTGTCTTAGTGCCCTATTCATTGTCCATGTCTGGCACTGATAACATTAAGTAGGGACAAAGATGAAGTGTGAATTGTGCAGTGTGCTGTAAAATGCAAAGCTTCAGATACGCATGCAGACCTCTTTTTCTATGACTGTTTGTTTTGTAACAGTTTCTTCTGCGTGTCAGCGTTTCGGTGTATCCATGCCCCAGTAATTTTCAAGCGTCAGCAGAATTCTGTTTGCAGGATATTTCCGAATATGTTTAACATGAACAGCCCTGCTAGGGTGATCTGGGGGTTCTGTTCGACACTCTACAATTCTTGGAAAGGAGGGGGGGGGGCAGTCGACGGAGCTTCTTTCATGCTTTGTGCGAGGCTCTCGGCAAGCGACTAGCTGTTCTGTGGAGAGAATCCGGGCATTTAGGCTAACCTATAGCCTATCGACCTTTACTTTACTTTAGGTAAGTTCATCCTTTTCTTCTTCTTCTTCTTTTTTTTTACCGACTGTATGCTCCCGCGTGAAGTCCTTGTTTGTCTATTTGGATTTAGGTTTTGTGCCAGTACCTGAGTTTGACGTGTACATCCCTTTGAATGGTTCACTTGTGTACAGTTAGTTGTTTTTGCCACTCGTGCATATGCGCTCTGAATTCAGTGGAAGCTCCCACTCGGGAGGGGCCGTTGTTCAAACTCTCTGGCCATCAGATTCACTCACTCACATCTACACTGCTTCGACCCCTATTCTAGCAGTACCTGCATACATTTATAGCATTATAATTTTGACGCCATTAACAGATTCTCTACTCCGCGTAAACGATATGTTGCAATTATCCTGTTCATAAAATAAAACACCTCAACCCCAAAGTCAACGTGTTTTTAGCACTTCATACTCTGATGTGAATCTCTGCCCCTAGAACCAGGATCCCACCAACAAGTGACAATAGACGACGAGCGAAGGAGGTGGCTGCTGACGGGGAAGAATAGATCGTAAACTAACGTAACAGGACACCGACCATCTCGGATTTGGGATCGGCGGGTTGCGCAGTTCAAGTGTTGGCCTCGCAAATAAAGGCGGGCGCTGACGGGAAGCCGTAATCCTAGCTGGCGCTGAAGATTTTGGTGACACCGCAAGGTGTCTGGCCTGTGACAGGACGGGACTTTGGCGCAGTCGTAAAGCTGTCGAAGCTGGACGGCACGATAGTATATAGTAGCATCCTGTGTGGGTGTGTGTTTGTGTGTATGTGTTCAAGTTGGAGTCGGTGTGTGAGTGAATGTAATATGCTGGTTTCAGTTCTGAGGTGAGGTCGTTTAGAGCATCAGTTATGTTTTCCACAAACATGTCTGCATCGAGAAAAGGCGGGAAGTGGGAGGTTGTAAGCACGAGCAGTGGTGTAATCATAAAACAAATAGTACTAGAGCGCAGGGCTGCCAATGATAGGTTTTTACCTCAACATCTTGGTTTTTATTTGACGCCTTGGGTTCAAATTTTAAAATCTGTGACTTTTAAAAACAAATATATCCCAATATAAAAGTGGGTAACTTTTTAATAATCTGGTTTGTTTTTGTTTGTTTTTTGTCTTTGTATTGCTTGGGTTTTTGTTTAGCTTAACTGGGTTTTTAAAAAATATTTCTTATTGGTAGCCCTGCGCCAGAGCGACTTAGAGTGAGAGGGAAGAGATACCGAGAAAACAATTGGCGTTTGAGGTAGTAAGAAGATAGGGATGAGCTGCAATCGATGGCAAAGAATGGGAGGACGTGCTAATATTTCTTCTTTCTGAAGCATGCTATGTGAGTCCGTCACAACCACATGTTGGGCTGTGCTGCTCTCCAGTCACATGAAAGCTACGGTCTCGACCTCTATTCTCACACTCGATTTACAAGCAAATGGGACCTTTGATTAAAAAAATTTTTTTTTTACAATTCTGGCAGAAGATAAATCTGCCAGAACGAGTCCATCCGGCTCGGACTGAAATGTATATTTCCACACTGCTCACGTGACATCATAAACAAGTCAAACCTCTAACACACGATCTATCTCCTGTAGCACAGCCCATGCCGCTCGGCCCTGGGTAAGCCTCAGGCATTATCCGAGGGTCCGTGAGGAACTCACACCGACATTCTTGTCTTGACCTCAACCGGTTCAACATTATATTGCGGATAAAGATAGGGGAACTGGGACAAATCTGAAAAACTGAATAAGAAATCCGGGAGTCTTTATAGCACTAGAAAATCTCTGGAAATCAAAGTATATTTAAAGTAGTATTAAACTCACATCGACATTCTTGCCGTGACCTCAGCCGGCTCAACATTATAATGCGGATAAAGATGGGGGAACTGAGACAAATCTGAAAATCTAAATAAGAAAAGGCGGGAGTTTTCATAGTACCCGGAAATCTCTTTAAATGAAAGTATATTTACACTAGTAAAAAAGTAAAGTAAAGGACCCTTTTCCACGCCTTTAGGCGTATAGGGCATATAGGGCTAGACCTATATTTTTATAGACCAATCGGCACAAGATGGGTGAATTTACACTAGTATTAGACTGAAAATGTTTCGTTCTAATGTCTAATCAGTTGTGTCTGAAGCTAAAACGCGAACTAAAACAATCACTTCCGTACTATTCACACTTAACTGGTGCCTGTTCAAAATAAAGAGAATTAAATGGTACAAGATAATAACTGACGTGGAGCCTTGAGAACAGCGCTTACAAATTCTAATGATTCAAGAGTTTGTTCCCATGGTCTCTGGGTAGTTAGATAGGACGCCCGTGTGCATTGTTTCACACGTAATAAACCCCATGGCATTTGGCAATCGAAAAGAGTAGCATAACTTCGCTGCCCGGGTAAAATTTGCAGTTAAAAATCTACCCAAAGTCTTTCAGGATCCTCGCCGGTGCAACAGAGCTTGTACACTGTCCTGAGCTTCTTCGGACTCAGACTTGAGTTACAAGAAGAACGTAGCACTTATGGGTTACTACCTGTGTTTCATGATGTTGATCTGTTGTTGAAACCTTAGTGAATCAAGAGGTGAGGCACACGTTAAGAAAATCTGACAACAAGATTAAAATATCTCTTGCACTGGACCTCACGTGACCAAAGGAATAAAGTCAGACCAAAAACATGCGAAGAAAGCTAGAGAGTGGAGTTAAAATGTGGCGTGGAATTATCTGCATTTGTGGCGCAGTGGCTAGAGTATTCCCTTTGGTGGAAGGTCTTGAGTTCGAATTCTTTCGTGTCGGGTATTTTGTAAATAATATTATTAATAATTTTTTATTTATTTACAAAATAGGTTCAAACCTCTAACCTATTTTGTAAATTAAAAAAAAAAAAAAAAAAAAAAAAAAAAAAAAAAAACGGGCTGGACTGGTAGACCCAGCCTAGAATAGGTACCAATAAATGCTATGAGAAGTAATGGTGGCCGACGGGACCTTGCCTACTTCATTGATCGAATGCCGATCTCTCTTTTCAATATGGACCGAGCGCCTAACATGCCACTGACGACAGCACAGATCTTTGTTATTTAAACCAATGTCGGTTGCTTTGCTGTTGATGTGCTCTTTCTTCTTCTTTGCCTTAACCGGCTGTGAACTCTAGCGAAAATGTTTGGTTGTTCGTCCACTTTTGGACTTTAGTCTTATTTCAGAACTTGGGTTTTGTGTGCACGTCCATTTCACAGATCTGGCTTATTTGCACGCAGACAGTTGATTGCTGGCATACCATGCAGATACACTCAGTCTTCGAAGGAAAATCATTAAATAGTCTACTTCTACGACTTGTTATGGAAGTAGTGGGTCTACCCCCCCCCCCCTTTCCCCCATTCACACAGACTTATCCCACCGCAGAAAACGAGACATCCGAACTTACAAGGATAGCTGTTTGATGTAAAATGCAGTATCACGTCCGCAGGCCATGTTCAGACGACATGACAAATCGTCGAGTCTTCGGTATAACGACTTGTGCGTGACTTCGGTAAAGGCTAGAATCGTTTCCAAGCTTTTTCCTAAGCGGTGAAGTGACTTTCTACACTCTTCTAAATGTGTCCCATCTGGGAAATTGCTGCTTTAGTCATAACCATGATCTTTATCATCATCATCATCGTCATCATGATGGGTTGTTTTTTCTGAAAGTTAGCGCTGAAGGTTTATTTTTGAGAACTGAGACTAAACTAAACATTTCTTTCTAAAAATCTGTTTCAAATATGTTTAGTTTTTGAAAATTAACGCTGCAAGTTTCTTTCTAAGAGTGAGTGCAAAAACACCTGGGAAGTTTCTAACGCATTGTTGCTCTGTAGCTTCTTCTATGTCTACCCACAAATAACCGCAAAAAAAAAAAACCCCAGCTGCGATCCTGAGAGAAAGCACGTAGTCATGCGTGTGTCACCAGTCTGCCTGCTCACGTTTGTCCAGTTTCACGTAGTCATGCGTGTGTCACCAGTCTGCCTGCTCACGTTTGTCCAGTTTCACGTAGTCATGCGTGTGTCACCAGTCTGCCTGCTCACGTTTTGTCCAGTTTCACGTAGTCATGCGTGTGTCACCAGTCTGCCTGCTCACGTTTGTCCAGTTTCACGTAGTCATGCGTGTGTCACCAGTCTGCCTGCTCACGTTTGTCCAGTTTCACGTAGTCATGCGTGTGTCACCAGTCTGCCTGCTCACGTTTGTCCAGTTTCACGTAGTCATGCGTGTGTCACCAGTCTGCCTGCTCACGTTTGTCCAGTTTCACGTAGTCATGCGTGTGTCACCAGTCTGCCTGCTCACGTTTGTCCAGTTTCACGTAGTCATGCGTGTGTCACCAGTCTGCCTGCTCACGTTTGTCCAGTTTCACGTAGTCATGCGTGTGTCACCAGTCTGCCTGCTCACGTTTGTCCAGTTTCACGTAGTCATGCGTGTGTCACCAGTCTGCCTGCTCACGTTTGTCCAGTTTCACGTAGTCATGCGTGTGTCACCAGTCTGCCTGCTCACGTTTGTCCAGTTTCACGTAGTCATGCGTGTGTCACCAGTCCTGCCTGCTCACGTTTGTCCAGTTTCACGTAGTCATGCGTGTGTCACCAGTCTGCCTGCTCACGTTTGTCCAGTTTCACGTAGTCATGCGTGTGTCACCAGTCTGCCTGCTCACGTTTGTCCAGTTTCACGTAGTCATGCGTGTGTCACCAGTCTGCCTGCTCACGTTTGTCCAGTTTCACGTAGTCATGCGTGTGTCACCAGTCTGCCTGCTCACGTTTGTCCAGTTTCACGTAGTCATGCGTGTGTCACCAGTCTGCCTGCTCACGTTTGTCCAGTTTCACGTAGTCATGCGTGTGTCACCAGTCTGCCTGCTCACGTTTGTCCAGTTTCCGCAACCCAAAATGTCCCTTCCATTTGTTTATAGCCACGAACGACCACAGTATGACTTTCACCGTCTACCTCCATTATCTTCAATTCTCTCATTAATCCAAGGACATTAGCATGAACGCTCTTCCCACTGTCTCGTTTCCGGTTTCCTCTGTGGTGGTTTGGCGCAGTGTGTGTGTGTGTGTGTGTGTGTTTGTGCACGCGCGCCTGTGTGTGCGCGCGCGTGTGTGTGTGTGTGGGGGGGTGGGGATTATACTACCATTTCACAAGCATGACTTAAAAGGTAAAAGGCAACTAATTAGGAATTTGGTGAAATTGGATTTTCTAAGCTCAAAAGCGCATTCTAATTGTAAACCACTATAAAATGTGCAATTTGTACTTCTAATGAAACACACATGACATTAGTCGCCAACTGGCTCGCCGGTAGACGACTTAGTATCCATTCGGGAAGTATTTGGGTCTGTCTTCTTTGATCGCATCAACACCACAGAAATCCTTTTCAGAGCTCAAGGTGCCGTGAATTGCTAAGCCATTTTATATGGCGCACATAACCTAGTCACAATTATAACCTAAAGCTCCCTCTTTCGGGGATGCTGGTTGAACGTGACGATTTTTTTATTGTTGAGGAAAACAAGTAAGCAATTTTCTAATGGAAACACAGTAGTGACTCATCTTTTGATAGACTGTCATGTAACAAGCATGTCGTAAAAGATATTTATTTCAGGCTTTGTTGAAATCGGATGTTTATAATTGAAAGGCTCAGATGTTCGGAGTCTGTCAACCACAGCATTGTGGAAACCACCCTTCTAATGGAAGGACACCCAGTTTAGCATCTTTTAACAGATAACCATTTAACAAACGTGTCGTAAAAAGGCAGTTTATTATAGCTTGTTGAAATCAGATGTGTAGTATCTAAAGGTACAGATATCGCAGTCGTACTGTAGACCACTACCTGGTGTGCAAAAAAAAAAAACCAAAAGGTAAAGTCCGGAGATGTGAACCAGCGTCATTGCACAAGGTTATAAACCATATGTTCTCTACCACAATGTGGACAGATGATACAAAAACTGTCCGCCTGTATCGCCGTCCACACGAAACTCCGTAGCTACAGCGACGTTCCTCCATTTACCCAAGAGTGTTAAATCTTGTAATAATTTCCGAAAGGCTGGGTGAACCCCGGTTTCGAGCAACGACCGTAGGCTGCAGCCAGTCATAGCTGGATTTAAAAGTCTCCTATCGACTGCGCTAACGTGACCCAACATGATGTGCATACCACCCTATATGTTTGTTGTACTCTAGACACAGCGTTACGGTCTGATGTGTTTGTAATTGTTGTTGTGTCATGGTGCCATTTCATTGGCTTGAGATTAGTGGTCGGCAAATCGCGGCTCGCAGGCCGTATGCTGCTCTTTAGTAATCTGAGTGCGGCTGTTTGTATTTTGTGACAATGAATAAGATTATTATTATTATTATATCTGGCTGTAATTAATGTTAGTAGGTAGTTTAAACCGACTCAGAAAAAGATAGCTCTTAACAGGTTCTTGAAAAGAAATTTGGCTTTCCTAAAAATATAAAAAATTGTCTGAGAGTCTCGGGTAGGCAGGCACACACCCCAGACGCCAAGAGTTAAAGTTCAAGTGAGTTGCGTATCCTTTACAGGACGTTGCAAAACCAACCCTAACAGCTCCTGGCTGCTGTGTGGTTTCTCTAGGCAATTTACATCCAGTAGTTTGCCATTGATCCGGAACGGTCGGCTTTTTTGATACCACTGTCGAAACCAACGCAAGGCGCATTGCCCGCAGCTGGGATCGAACATGGCATCCCGGCATTACGAAGCGAAGCGTTCGCATCGACTTAGCCACAGAGCCGACAGACGCCTGGAGGCACAAATTAAATGTCGCATTGCTAATACCAGCAGTTCTCCTACCCTAGCCATGTCACCACCGTTGTTAAATCCGGCCACATGAAATGGAATTGTTGTGCGGGGAGGGGGGTCTGGGAAGTAAGGGTTTCTACAAATTAGACGTATTAAGTTGCCCTTCAGACGCTGTTGTCTAGACATTGTCTTAATGTCTTAAACCAGTCCTTGATACCTTCTTAATTAGACATGTGTTTTTTTTTTTATCACAGACGGCGCGGTCTCTATACAGAATGGCTGCTTGTCTGTCTATAGCAGTGGTTCTTGACCTGTCCAATGCCGCGACCCTTTGATGCAGTGTTGTGGCGACCCCAAACAATACAATTATTTTCGTTGCTACTTTATAAATTCAATGAATATGCGTTTTCCGATGGTCTTCAGGACCTCTGTGAAAGGGTCGTTCAACAAAGGGTCGCAACCCACAAGTTTGGAACCGCTAATCTACAGTCTACAGCAGCAATTTACTCTGCTCCGCGGAGGCCTAGCAATGGGCCCACGGATCATTGCCTGTTGTTTTGTCTTAAGGATCTTTCTAAGCTGGGTGCTCAGATTGCTGGTCCCTTGACGACACCCATTGTGAACATTCGGGCTCCTGAGTAAATTTGAAAAGTCGTTCTATCCTTTCCCATTGCATACAGCACACCCCATATTTTCCACATCTTTCTAACTTGACCCTCTAGCTCCCTTCTCTAAGTTTTTTTTTGTTTGTTTTGTTTTTGCGGGGTGGGGGTGGTGATTGTGCATTCAGACTTACTTCTATGCCCCTGTGGGTTCCAGAGCTAAGACATTTGAGTTATATTGTTCTAGGGTTTTCTCAATGTGGGTCCCATACAACGCCAGCCTCTTTTCCTCACCTCTTGTCCACTGAAACTTGTTTGGTTCTCGCCCAGAGCTCCACATTAGTGATTCTATCATACTATTTAATTCCCTCTATTTTGCACAGGCACCAGTAAATGATTGTTTATAGTTTATTAGTAATTGCCCTAGTTGTTCTCAATGTTTCTGCTCCACACAATATTACCGATTTAACATTAGAATTAAAAATGTTAAGTTCTGTACTAGTTTTAATTTGTTTTGAGCTCCACAAATTCCTAGCGCATTTAAAGCTCCTCTTGCCTTTTGTATTCGTATTTTAATACATCTATTAGTTCCCCTATCTTTATCGACATTACTGCCCAGATAGGTGTACGTCTTGGGGGATACTATCAAGAGAAACCACATTATTATTTGCCTGATTATCTCATTATCTTTTTAGCTGTTGTGATCTAGCATCAAGTATATTTAATTGATCTTGCCTCTGATTCTGTCAGGGGGACATAAGAGAAATATCCCCAGCAGAGTGCAGATCCTCAAGCTGTTTGTAGGGGACCACTGATTTTCATTTTTGGTGTTAGCGGTGCAGTATTCAAAATCCGCTCTATTGTCAGTAAAAATAGAAGACGCGACCAAAAAAAAAAAAAAAAAAAACATTCCTTGCACACCTGTTTTTATTTGAAATGTATGTTAGCTTATCCTCAGGAAGAACTCGACATTTCATATTTTTATATGTGCTTTTACTAAGTTAATAATTCAATGGTGTAGAAGGTTTTTTGGTAATCTAGGAATCCTAAATAAAGTGGTGATTTCAATTCAATGCTTCGCTCTATGCTCTGATCAGTACAGGATCCGTTTGGCCGAAAACCTGCCTGTTCACCTCTTAGCTATTTATCAATGGTATCTTTTAGTCTTTCCAAAATAATCCTACCAAATTGTTTTCTAGGAACTGACAGCAGCATAATTCCTCTATAGTTCTCACACACCTGCAAATCAACTTTCTGGGCATTTTCGGGGGAGATTTCGTTCTCTCCAGTCTGCTATCTCTTAGGTCTTCTAGTCTTTACTGAATAATCTGTGTAGCAGTTCCTTTGATGTGTTTATGTGTTGTATGATGTAGGCTATTGCTTGAGCTTTATTTTATAAAATTTATTGGCACTCTGTGGGTGATTCAGTCAACATTTCGCCAGCCGCCTTTCCTTTCCAAGACACTTTCTGGTGCACATATTAGCCCGCGTCGACCTGGGAGCGAAGGTCACGTTCGTATAAATCGGATTCTACACGGTTTAGAACCCACGACCTTGCGGCAAGGGGCTGTCTGACAATTAAGCCACGGAGTTTTCCAATACAACCAACAAAATCCACCATTTTTTATACTTTATCTAGAAAACAGATATTAATTATATCCACTCCCGGAAACCTCCATTCTTGCCCTACTCCAAGCCCCAGCGTCGACTCGTGATGAACCCCGAGGAGCTGAGGCGATGAAGATGTATGGTTTCTGATCGTGGTGGATCTGTCTGCAGATCCGCAGCCGCCTTGGCGCAAGAAGTCTTCCTTAAAAAGACGACTGATGTTTCAGACGCAGGCAACCAGTCACGTGATATACACTTTGATCACTGGAGTTGCCTAATTTTTAGGAAGCAGAGAGGTTTGCGTGTGAGTGTGTGCATGTGTGACTGGCAGGGGAGTGGGTGAGTATGCGTGTGCTTGCTCGTCAAGATGTGCGCCCAAATGTATCAGTGTAAGTGCGAGTGTGTTTGTGTGTGTGTAAGAATGATCGTGAGCTTGGACCCGTGACTTAAGGGGGGTAGATGAAGGGGGTGTGGGCAGAAAGGGAGAGGTGGATTACTTTAAAAGTTTCTTGGTCGATGGCTCCATGGCCTGACTGTCGTCTGCGAGAAACCTCGTTAAAACTGCAGGTTTTAAGTTTCGCAGTAACGACGCATTCATTCAGCAGGAAGTTTAACACCCCTGGGCACATCACAGAGGTCCTCAAACTTGGGGAACACCACTTACACCAGGGTGTGCTACGGTAGCAACATGGTGCGACATTAGGAAGTGATACTGTAGCAGCATGGTGAGACATGAGGAAGTGATACTGTAACAACAAGGTGCGACATTAGGAAGTGATACTGTAGCAACATGGTGCGACATCAGGAATTGCTACTGTAGAAACATGCTGCGACATCAGGAAGTGCTACTGTAGCAACATGGTTCGACATTAGGAAGTGCTACTGTAGCAACAGGGTGCCATATCAGGAAGTGCTACAGTAGCAACATGGTGCGACACCAGGAAATGCTACTGTAGCAACATGGTTTCACACCAGAAAGGTACAATTGAGTCACATAGCTTAAAAAAAGAGGGTGGGGGTCAGGGGGGGGGGGGGGGGACAGAAAGGGGATATCGATAACATCTTCCCTCTTTGATCAGCTATACGGGTGGAACTTAAATGTTATTAAATAAACCAGGAGTCAGGTTAAGCCTGTCTACAATGTCGGACAGGCCAAGGGAAGGTTCAAGGTTTAGAGCTAGCGAGACGCATACTTGGGGAATTATAGAAAGAATCCCTGAACACGTACATACATACGTATAAACACATTCAAACAGACAGACAGACAGAAAATAACATACATGCATACTTAATACCCAGTGTTTGCGGATATCAAGTCGACGTTTCGTTCAAACGAAATAAACAACTTTACTACATTTACATAGGTCAATCTCCTCTGTGTATCTTTATTTATCTTCTTC
>CAJHNH020003050.1:84595-95391 GCA_905116865.2 Candidula unifasciata
CCCGGAACCCACGAGGTGAGAGCCTGCCTATATGGCCCCCTTCTCAGTCTAGGGTCTAGACCAACACCACACTACCCTTTAGAATTCTTTTCTTGGGATGAGAGGGCTCATATGATATACTTTCCCTCCTCCTCCCACCCCAAGACCCGACATCTTTTTAACCCCCCCCCCCCGCCCACTCCCCCACAAGCTAGAAGTTGTGAGGGCCCTTTGAGAGCGAGTGAACAGTGCGGAGGCACAAACAGATCATTACGGTCTGAGGAAAATGAGGAGTTGCCAGAGGATCCGACGGACGCTCAACACTCAGAGAAAAGGCGAGACGGGTGTACAGACAGTTACTGCTATCATCAAAATCAGAACTCTTGACAAGTTGCTGAATATGGGAGACGGAGCACTTATAGGAGTTTGCTGAGTTCTGTGAAGTCGATTCTTAATTCAGCGTTGATGATTCAACACCCCCCTCCCCCCACACATTTTACAAGAACTTCAACCCCTCCTCCCAAGAAAAAAAAAAATCGACGTGCTGAAAGCTAAAAAAAACCACGTCTTGAACTTCTTTTCTAACATGAATTAACTAGAATAATTTTACGACAACCACTGACGAAAACTGGCGCCAAACTTCTCAGCCTAGTTTGTTTCCGGTAAATACAAGCCACAAATCTACAGTGTTACAGGGATCTAAGTTGTTAACCCACCACAGACCGGGAAGCTTAATTATTCTCTCACCTCCATAAACTTTATTACCGGGTGGATCCCACAATTGTTGCTTGTGCTGTCACCTGTCGCCTGGTCTGGCCTGTAATTTGTTGTGAGCAGTCTCGGGTTCGGCGGAGATAAGGGGGTTCCTAATGTAGGGCCCATTATTTCTGGAGAAACTCGTGTTTATGTTATGTTGCCCTTTGCACATTATTGTGAATGAGAACACTGGAGCAGTGCTTGTCCCAGTCGTCACCAGTCTGTCGTTTTCTTGGATGGTTTGTGCTTTACCGAGAGGCATTCATAAGTATGTACATACATAGATAATACTGTGCATGCACTCTTACACGCATACATAGAGGCAGGTGCACTCCACCTTTGACGAAAAGACCCCTTATTTGAACACTTTTACCACATGATTTTTATATTAGGATATACAGTAGAAGACACAAGGGCAAGATAAAGATAAAACACAGTAGATGACACAAGGGCAAGATAAAGATAATACACAGTAGATGACACAAGGGCAAGATAATACACAGTAGATGACACAAGGGCAAGATAATACACAGTAGATGACACAAGGGCAAGATAATACACAGTAGATGACATAAGGGCAAGATAAAGATAATACACAGTAGAAGACACAAGGGCAAGATAATACACAGTAGATGACACAAGGGCAAGATAAAGATAATACACAGTAGATGACACAAGGGCAAGATAAAGATAATACACAGTAGATGACACAAGGGCAAGATAATACACAGTAGATGACACAAGGGCAAGATAAAGATAATACACAGTAGAAGACACAAGGGCAAGATAATACACAGTAGATGACACAAGGGCAAGATAAAGATAATACACAGTAGAAGACACAAGGGCAAGATAATACACAGTAGATGACACAAGGGCAAGATAAAGTATATACACAGTAGATGACACAAGGGCAAGATAAAGATAATACACAGTAGATGACACAAGGGCAAGATAGTACACAGTAGATGACACAAGGGCAAGATAAAGATAATACACAGTAGATGACACAAGGGCAAGATAATACACAGTAGATGACACAAGGGCAAGATAAAGATAATACACAGTAGATGACACAAGGGCAAGATAATATACAGTAGATGACACAAGGGCAAGATAATATACAGTAGATGACACAAGGGCAAGATAAAGATAATATACAGTAGATGACACAAGGGCAAGATAATACACAGTAGAAGACACAAGGGCAAGATAAAGATAATATACAGTAGATGACACAAGGGCAAGATAATACACAGTAAATGACAGTAGAATAGATACAGTAGATGACACAAGGGCAAGATAATACACAGTAGAAGACACAAGGGCAAGATAAAGATAATACACAGTAGATGACACAAGGGCAAGATAAAGATAATACACAGTAGATGACACAAGGGCAAGATAATACACAGTAGATGACACAAGGGCAAGATAATACACAGTAGATGACACAAGGGCAAGATAATACACAGTAGATGACACAAGGGCAAGATAATACACAGTAGATGACACAAGGGCAAGATAGTACACAGTAGATGACACAAGGGCAAGATAGTACACAGTAGAAGACACAAGGGCAAGATAGTACACAGTAGATGACACAAGGGCAAGATAGTACACAGTAGATGACACAAGGGCAAGATAAAGATAATACACGGTAAATGACACAAGGGCAAGATAAAGATAATACACAGTAGATGACTCAGGGGCAAGATAAAGATAATACACGGTAAATGACACAAGGGCAAGATAATACACAGTAGATGACACAATAAAATCAGTGGGGGAAAAAAAGAAAAAAAAAAAAAACTCAGTGGGACTAAGATAGAAAGAGCGGCCCAGCTTAGGAGAGGGACATAAAGCCAGAGAACTAGCGCACATACAATATTATTAGGAACGCAAGTGGCGCAAATAAACCAGACAACAAATATAACCGGAGACTGTTGGCAGCTTCGGGTACTAACAGCAGATTGAACGTGGTCGAGTTTTTGATTTTTTTCTTCTTGAACAGAACGTTATTTTTAGAGAAGACAGTAGATCTATTCTTGTTCATGAGACATTTGACGAAGGAACTAACACGGAGATGTCTGTCTGTGTATGTGTCTGCTCTTCTTCTCACTAACCTCTCTCTCTCTCTCTCTCTCTCTCTCTCTCTCTCTCTCTCTCTCTCTCTCTCTCTCTGTCCCTTCTTTTTCTGTCTTTCTTCCCACTGTCCCTTCCTCCTCTGACCCCACATCTCCCTAGCTCCGCCCCACCCTCCAACTAGTTCCCAGTCACACCATTCTCTTATTAAATTCCTATCCTCCCATCTGTAGCCTTATTCCAGTCTATTTAAACCTGTGTAAACTAATGCACAGCGCTGGCTCAAACTCTCGCCAAAAGCTGGTAAACGTCGTCTCTGACTCTGTTTTCTGTCTGCATGTATGTATGTCAATCTGCATGGCTTCTTTCTCTATCAACCCCCCCCCCCCTTCTTACCCTTCCTTCCTTCTCTACTAGCTTTCCTTTCTGTCCCCCTTTTCCTCTCTCCATTTATCTCCTTTCCACATCTCTTTCCCTTCACTCTCTCCCCTTTCTCCTCTCCTCCTCTCCCTGGCTCTCTCCTTCTTCAACTATTCCCCAGTCACATCAATCTCGGCAGTTCTCCTCCTCCCATATGTAGCCCCTTCCTAATCCATCTAAATCTGTCCAACTAATGCACACCGCTCCCTCAAACTCTCGCCAAAAGCTGTTAAACGCTTTCTTCTCCCTGCTTTCCACGGCTGGGATAGATGACTTCTGTAGACCAGATAACATATCTGTTGGACAATGAATGCTAACGAACACAAAAATTCATGATTCGGTTTCCCTTTGTGAGTCTCCACACAGGTGCCATGAACAGCGCGCACACAGCCCTCGTAAGAACGTTTCCCAATCATTTACTTCTCACTCGTTTAATGACTTGCTCCAGTCCATTTGAAATCTGGCGATAGATAAATCAGGCCCCAGCATTCAGAAGGAGGTGCCAGATTTTATGACTACTGCATAGCACCTGAATTTTTATTTTCAACCTTAATCGTCTTTAATGAGTCGGGGGATGCCTTTTTCGAAGTTTCTATCGAGAGCTGTATGTCATCACATTTTATTTGCCGGGATCGTGTAGAGTGTAGACTTTAAGGTGGAAGAGTCTTGACCGTGGAGGAGGTCTTCTTGTTGTTTTTTGATATTCTTCTTTTGCGAGGGTCGACAGTAGTGGAGGCACATGGCTGACTGTCGTGTGTGGTTGTTGGTGTAAAGAGCATCATATGGTCTTGATTTCTTTAGATTCTGAACTGCAAACGTGCAGGTGACGTCTAACTGGTGATGTTGCTGTGTTTGGATTAGGGCGTTACCTTGAGAATGTCAGAACAATAACTAGAGCGCAAACTGCCTCGTTAATTGGCGGTGAATAATAAATTTTCAAACTTGAATTTTTTTATATGAACTTCTGATGATATGACTATCAAAAACAAAACTTTACATTGCACATGATGGCGATGATAATGATGATGAGGATGATAATGACGTTGAGGAGGATGATGTTGAAGAGGATGACGACTATCATAAACACTGTTCAGTATTTAGTTTCTACGTTATATTTCTTTCTCTTCTTCTTCTTCTTCTTCTGCTGCTTCTTCTTCTTCTTCTTCTTCTTCTTCTTCTTCTTCTTCTTCTTCTTCTTCTTCTTCTTCTTCTTCTTCTTCTTCTTCTTCTTCTTCTTCTTCTTCTTCTTCTTCTTCTTCTTCTTCTTCTTCTTCTTCTGCTTCTTCTTCTTCTTCTTCTGCTTCTTCTTCTTCTTCTTCTTCTTCTTCTTCTTCTTCTTCTTCTTCTTCTTCTTCTTCTTCTTCTTCTTCTTCTTCTTCTTCTTCTTCTTCTTTTTCTTCTGCCCCTTCCAATATAGTTACAAAGCAATGTCACAGGACGTAAACAAACGGAGCCTCCAGCAGGACCACGCCATTAGCAAAGAGAAACCATGTTCAGAAATAACAAATCAAACAGTGACAATAAGCCACAACTATTGGCACAGCAAACCATCTAAGCCATTGAACCTAGCACTGATAAAACCAGACCATAATTGTAACCGACGCTGTCTACAGCTGGGTTAAATATGGTCAAATACCCCTCCCCCCCCCCCCCCCCCCCCCCCCAACGAACCCCAAACTCCATCACCAAATCAGCCACAACAGGAACTAAAGACGACAGAGGTAGTACTGACCGTATCACCCCTCCCCCTTTTTTCAGTGCTGACCGGCCCATCAAAATATTAGTCTAGCAATAAATGACCCATTAGAGACTAACTTTACAAAAATTCAGGCCATTTTTAAAATTACCTTTACAGAACTATAACTGGTTTCAAATGTTGTGCCTTCATACTTTACCAAATATCTCGCAAACTCCAACACGGGTCAACACAATTTTTGCAGATGGCTTTAGATTTCCCATGTCCTTATGATGTTATGCTTCACAACTGCACACGTGCTGCTGTTTTCTTAAAGCGGCGTATTTCCTTGATCTTTGTTTGACCTATAATTTATGTACCTCAGAGTAATATATATATATATAATACACAGTAACTGAACACACCTGGAAATTGTTTGAAAATCAGTTCATCTGTTCAGGGGTGCGTAGTGATTATTTTGATAGCTTATCCGGGATACAATAATAAAATATGTTCATCTAACTCACAGGCGGCTAATTCTAAAGATGACCACATGATCCTGAAACTCCTCTGGAACGCATGCAGTTCGATGATCTGAAAAGTTACCTTAACTCAATTAAATGTCAGCATGCTGATTGTTTGTTTTAAATTATTATCTAATATTTTTATAAAACGCAAAGAAAAGGCAAAATGAAAACTAGATGTGTGTTTATATTTTATTGCAATGACATGTTTATTAACAGGTTGCATGCCAACATGTCGGGGGAGAGGGGGGGGGGGTCCTGTGTGGTCTCGAGGCATGGTGTCCGCCTCGAGTGCTAGAGGGCCTGTGTTTAATCCCCGGTAAGGGCTGGGATTCTTTTCACGTGGACTTAGACTTCTAGTAATTTCCCCTGGTCTCTGGGTAGTGAAGTCCGAAACCCATGTGCATTGTTGCGCACATTAAAAAAAAAATCCCTTGGCAGTCGGAAATCGAAAAGAGTAGCCTAACGGCGCCGCTGAGTTACAAATTTGACCAAAGTATTTCAGGATCCTTGCCGGTGCTACAGAGCCTGTCCATCGTGATGAGCTTCTTTTGACTCCGACTTGGGTTAAAAGAAAGAACGGAGCACTTATGGGTACTACCCATGTGCCATGATGCTGATCTGTTGTGTCAGACCTCAATGCCAACAATTTCCACAGCTTATACCGGGGTTATTGGGATACAAATTTCAATGTTGGCCACGTCTTCTGTAATAGACTGCAATAATATTGTAGCCATTCTCTTTTCCACAGGCGAATGTTTCCCACAGTTCGTGTGTCCTTCACCGACCTTGACCCGTCTGCACGTTACTGTGTTCTCATGGACATTGTGGCCGTGGACAGCAAGCGCTATAGATATGCATATCACAGGTATGTGGCCTAGTGGTTAGTTTTGCTTGCCTGTTGAAACAGTGAGCCAGATTCAATGCTCGGAAGTTACCCTTGTTGGGTTCCGGTGCTTTGTTATGGTGAACAGATAATAATATTTACTGATCTTATAGCAAGCATGTCGCAGGAGTTTCAGTAAAAGTGCATCTTTTTAAGATACAAGGAAGAAACAATCTGCATGCAGATACGCTAAATCTGTACGTACACACACACACGCACACACACACACGCACACACACACACACACACACACACACGCACGCACACGCACACACACACACACGCACACACACACGAAGGATGTGCACGATAAACTCAAGAAGACACAAGTCCTGGAAAAAGACTATCCATCTCTATCTTTTTCTTTTACCCCACCAGGACACCACACAAGCGACAAACACTCGATAACACAAAGTGCCACCATGTGGATGAGGATCACCCGTGGAGAGGTCCCAGAAACCGCATTTAGCCATTATACCATATTTATGACCGGGCTATTTTGCGGCCCCTGAGAAGAGCCAGAGTAGGGCTTCAAATATGGAAAAATTGCATCCCGCAAGGGGATGACTAGACTAAGAAAAAATACTCAAATCCATAGATGGACGAACAACCACAGCCCGAGTGAGTTCACAGCAGGTGAACTATACGAAGAAGAGGAGACTTAGTTTCACACGTGGTGCTCTGCCTATGACAGAAAGAGTTAACATGACAAAGTTACACAAAAGTAAAAGTGAAGGTAATACCATGATAAACGGTGATTTAAAGTGTTAGCATAGGATCAAAGAAATATTACAAATACTAGGACTGAAGAACACATTACGGCCAGAGATCAAGTTCAGACAATGCATGTACTTCAGTCGGATGTGAGTTATGGATCATTTCGAAGTCAAGTCGCACTGATCTTTTGATTCAGCAGCTTCAGCTGCGTGTTTTGTTCGAAACGTATGTGTGTTACCTTTGCTTTAGAGTAAACAAGGCAAGCCAATTGAGTGATCATGCGGAAATGGGCAGTTAATGTGCTGTGTAATACTGCCACGGCTTGCCCACTGCGAGCGAAAACATAATAAACCCACTGCCCTCTGACTCAGGAGGGAATCACAGTGGCGTAGAGGCTAGACGCTCGCAGCTGATCCGAAGGTTGTGGGTTCGCCCCCTGACAAAGCTGGACGTTTTTTCTTCTTCAAAAGTGACCTCGACTCCCAGGTCGACCCAGCCTTGAGTGGGTACCGGGTGCAGTCCCGGAAAGTAAAGGCGGCCGGCGTGTTGCCGACCATATCGCCCATCTTATGTCGATTGGTCTATACAAATATAGGCATGACAAAGGGGCCTTTACTTGCTTTACTCTAACTCGGAATCTGAGGGCATCTGCCTGAGAGGCAAAGAATAAACAGTCTGCATAAAAATATCCCAGATCTGCAAAACGATGTGCACGCACATCCAAAGCTTTAGAATAAGACTAAAGTGCAGAAGTGGATGAACATCTAGAACTTCCCGCACGAGTCGACAGTTTGCCATTTGTTTTGTATTAATCATGTTTGTGTGCTCTGGCTTCTCGCCAGGGACTATCCCCATTTCAATATCCTGGCCCCTGGGTTAACTTGGTTGAAAAGCACTGGCGTGGAGAGACTCAATCTACAATAAACAGATAGACACTGAGCCATTGAATATGGCATAATAACCAAATTTTAACCAATAAATCTTTCGCAAGAAACATAGTAACAACTTCAACCAAAAGTTCCTTTGTCGAAACGGATAGCCCGGGAGCTGTAGGCAACTGTTGACAAAGTGACTGACTGGTGTGCAGAAATGGGTGCTGTCATCAAGGCGGCTGTTTTGTGGTGCTCTCTGGACAATAGAATTGCAAGAGCTAATGTTCCAAGCCTCACAATTAATAACAGTAACATCAAAAGAGAAAGCAAACTGAGGTACCCAGGTATCATTTTCGATAGAAGCCTCCCCTTTAGGGATCATTTGGGAACACGTGGAGGCAGTTTCAGACTCGTGTAGGTTTCTAATCACTTTAGCCGGGGCTGCAAAATCAGAAGTTCAACAAATAATTCATGACAACTCTCGCCCAAGTGATGTGATTGTAATTACAGATGGCTCTGTGTTTAGAGGCAGACGAAGTGCATGAGGGTTCATAGCAAAAGCGAACGGAGATCGCTTAGTGCAACAAAGCCTTGCTTGCATACGATATCATAACGTCTAGTTTGAGAATGGAGGGGAAGGCAGTCACTGCTGCCTTCTGCAGGCTTGAAGACCAGCTATACACATATGTCGTGATTGTAAGTGACTCGCAGAGAATTTTGAGAAAGGTGGAGACAGGCATGCTCCGTGTAAAGTGGCAAGCATCAATTCAGAGGTTCTGCGTAGTCAGCGTCATTTAGACCTTTCTCCAGAATATGTCGGTGTGTTTGGAAATATGCAGGCACATAGACTGGTCGGTTCTGCACTACTTGGTGGTGTAGTGGTGTATGAAAACTAGATATTGTGAGGGTTCTTTGGAGCTAGTGAACAGTGCGGAGGCACACATAGATAGTTATGGTCTGATATAGCAAACGCTCAACATTCAGGGGGAGGGCGAGACGGATTTACAATCAGACAGGTACTGGTTTCATCGGAACTAAAACGCTTCGCTTGTTGTAGAAGATAGGGACGTAGCGCTTATGGGAGTCGATGTCGATTCCTAATTTAACATTCATCATTCTTTTGTCGAAAGAAGCTGATTGAGCTTGTCTGATTTTGTTTTTCGTCTTCGCCACATCAGATCAGAGAGAGCCCCCCCCCCCCCCTTCCCGTGTGGGTTTCGGGGACCCATTGTGGGGAAAACAAGAATAGACCCACTGCCTCCCCAAAAGCATGTCGTAAGAGTCGACTAATTGGGGAGCTTCCTTTGAAGTCGGAGTGCATCTGCCGGAGAGGCAAGGAACCAACAGTCTGTATTCAAGAGAATGAGATCTGTAAAACTGATGCAAACGCAACACTCAGGCTCTGGAGCAGGACTGCAGTTCAGTAGTGGACGAGCAACCAGAACTTTCCGCCAGAGTTTACAGCTGATGAACGCGAAAAAGAAGAAGAAGAAGAAGAAGAAGAAGAAGAAGAAGAAGAAGAAGAAGAAGAAGAAGAAGAAGAAGAAGAAGAAGAAGAAGAGATCAGAGAGAGACACAACCAAATGAAATCAACCAAGTAAACATTACGTTTCAAAACCTGCCTAATCCATCCATACCTTTCCCTGCAGATCCTCCTGGCTGGTGGCGGGAAAGGCAGATCCTCCTCTACCTGCTCGCCTCCATCTTCATCCTGACAGTCCATTCACAGGCGAGCACTTGCTGAAACAGACGGTCAGTTTTGAGAAAGTGAAACTGACCAACAACATGCTGGACAAGAACGGACACGTAAGATCTGTTGTTAACCTTTCTTCCTTCAACTCTTTGGCGGCCGGGGTAGCATAGTATCCCGACTTTAGCCTGCCAGTTGTAAGGTCTTAATTTCCGGATCTAGGGGAATTTCTTAGAATTGATCTTAGCGTTCAGGCTGACCCAGTCAAATCTTGGCACTAGAAAATATCGATGTAAGGACAGCCAGGTTGATTTATTTTATATCAGACGTCGATATTTACAGCTGTTTCCGGTTATGAAGGCGTCATCATATGATAATGCCTGTGATTTATATAGACTACATCATATGAGAATGTCTGTGATTTATATAGACTACATCATATGAGAATGTCTGTGATTTGTATAGACTACATCATATGAGAATGTCTGTGATTTATATAGACTACATCATATGAGAATGTCTGTGATTTATATAGACTACATCATATGACAATGTCTGTGATTTATTTAGACTACATCATATGATAATGCCTGTGATTTATATAGACTACATCATATGGCAATGTCTGTGCTTTATATAGACTACATCATATGAGAATGTCTGTGATTTATATAGACTACATCATATGAAAATGTCTGTGATTTATATAGACTACATCATATGAGAATGTCTGTGATTTATATAGACTTCATCAAATGAGAATGTCTGTGATTTATATAGACTACATCATATGAGAATGTCTGTGATTTATATAGACTACATCATATGACAATGTCTGTGATTTATATAGACTACATCATTTGACAATGTGATTTATATAGACTACATCATATGAGAATGTCTGTGATTTATATAGTCTTCATAAAATGAGAATGTCTGTGATTTATATAGACTTCATCAAATGAGAATGTCTGTGATTTATATAGACTACATCATATGAGAATATCTGTCGATATATAGACTACATCATATGTAGAACTGTCCTGTGAATTCATATAGACTGTATCAAATGAAAATGTCTGTGATTTATATAGACTAACTCATATGAGAATGTCTGTGATTTATATCGACTACATCCTATGACAAGTGATTTATATAGATACATCATATGACAATGTCTGTGATTTATATA
>CAJHNH020003051.1:0-12500 GCA_905116865.2 Candidula unifasciata
TGACTATGCAATAGAGGTTGTGTGTCCACTTTGACTGTGAGGTAGGCACGAACTCGGGAAATTTGTATTCTGTTTTCCATGGTCGGAAAATCGAGAAGGTAGCGCATAGCCCTGCATGCTGCATCTCTTGTACACTCAAGTATAATTCGCATAGCCTCGTTCTGTTTCCTTTCCATCCTTTCCATCTGCTTATGGCTGAGAGTCAAGATCGCCATCGCGTTTTCAAAAACAGAAAGGACCAGAACCTGGTATAGAAGACATAGATGACGCTGCTCACTGGAGAGTATAAAAATGTAGAATACTTTGAGAGCAGAAAGGCACAACCAACACACGGTTTGCATTCCGAAATGTTTGGTGGATAATCAGTACAATTCTACTGGTTGAAAGTTTAAAAATATCCATGGAGCATTGCGTTTTCGGGCTTGACAGTAAGAACGTTATATGCATACAGAAAAATCAAATAATTACCTCACTAGCTTGAATATGCATAGGGTGAACTGGTCCTGGCAAAAATAGCTGTTCGGGAATAGTGAAACCACAACAGATGAAGAACTTAGGATTTGGTACGGCGGAGGAGGAAAACACGCACCAACACGGAGTGCTTCAGGAAAACAGAACAGAAACCATAATGAGCTTTAGTCCTATGCACAGAAGAAATATCACCAAACGTGTGGATTTTTACAAAGGTATGGGCGTCGCAGGCCGACCCAGTCTAAAATGGGTACCCGGATGGCTGTCCTGGGGAAGTATATACTGCCGGCGTTTTGTTTACCACATTACCCATCTATTGCCGATTCGTGTGTAAAAATTGGAGTGCACTTTCCATATGCCCTGGCCTAAATGCGTAAAAAGGAATCTTTACTTTTTATAATTTTACTTTTATCACTGTACGTACACCTGCAAAACCAAAGAATATCTCTATTATTTAGTCGAGAAACACAGACTACGATAAAGAAGAAATCAATACTTTATATGCTAAGCTATAAGGAGTAATATATCAAATACCAAACAGAGATCGTTTAACTGACTTAAGGGATCGAAATGCGAAGATATAGGGACAGATGCGCATGAACAGTGGGCTTGTGCTGTGGGCACGATGAGGGAAAGAAATGACCGGGGAAGAAGACTGAAGGAATTTGCCAGCAGTTAAAAGTTAATTTGCCAGCAGTTATAAGTTAATTTGCCAGCAGTTATAAGTTAACTGTAGCCAACATATTGTCACCCACAAAACATCCCAATAAAGGAAAAAAAAAAGCCGGATTGATTATATACGTGTTTCAGAAAGGCTGAAATCTAGCATCAACCAAGCAAAGACAAGGACTTTCCTGGGAGCTAACACTGACAACGACCGTGATATAGTTCTTATTAAATTCAAGCTTAGAAACAACTACCACTGTAACAGATACACACAACAAAGATTTGATCTAAACTGAACAATTCTGAAATTGCAGAGATCTTCAAAACAACTATAGCCGACAAACTTGTCGTTTTGAAACTCCTAGAACAGTGGCTCTCAATCTTCCTAATGCCGCAACCCTTTAATGCAGTTCTTCGTGTTCTGGCGACCCCCTGCCATACAGTTATTTTCGTTGCTACTTCATAACCTTATTCAGAATGCATTTTCCGATAGTCTTCGGCGGTCCGTGTGAAAGGGTCATTAGACCAACAAAAGGGTCGCGATCCATAGGCTGAGAACCGCTGTCCTAGAAAAAAGAGTTAATTCACTGAAACACATCGTGAATGAGGGGCACTTGGATGCAGATACTACCTAAACCACGGGTGACATCTCGAAATTATCCGATGTGGTACGGAAATTAAAATGAAGAAAAAGCAAATTCCAACAGCATCAGAACAATATAGGATAGCTTAAAAAAAAAAAAAAAAGGACAAAAATGAGGGTGGCGAAAGAAGAATGGACCGGAAGAAAGTATGAGTCCTTTGCTGTGGGTCTAAAACAGTGCAGCCACAAGGCAGCCTACGAGACAATAAAAAAGACTAACCAAACCACAAAGACTCAAAGATAATGATTTAAGAGGATAAAAACAGACATATCCTTTATGAGAAAACAGCAATATTGGAGAGACAGACGGAATATTATAAAGACTTATTTAATGAAGAATCTCGGTGCCAATATCCTTCTAGGATCAGCTGAACTAAACGATCTGACAGTGACCTTCTCATACAAGTCGCGTAATGTTGACTGTACCGACCTGCGGAAGCTGCACGTCGACAGCACCACGATGGACTTACACTGTAAGATTTCAAGATTTACAGACCACGTGACCATGGACGGCAAATCAGCTGGTCATCTTTGCTCAGTCTACATCAGTGGAGGTAATTCGACCCTGTGTTAACTCAGAATATTTATTCGTTTCTTGAACTAGTTGAACAGAGGGAATACATGTATGGGTTTTGCAGGATATTAATTTCACGGTAAAAGTAATTGTTAGTCTCCCCAAATAGAGAACGTCACTTTTCATTAACGAGATTGTTCGGCTGGTCGACTTTCCGAAGGTTACGGGTGTATCCCGCTCTGTTGTTTGATTTCTGTGATGAGTTGCACTTACGTTTTCATTCCGAGAAAGATAATGCATGTGACATAGGTTGCACTCTCTAGGGGGATTGTGTTAGAGCCAGTTTCTCCACGTTTTTAGTGTTAGGAGCGCTGGCGTTGAAAATGTCAACACGCGATATCAACGGCATTGCGGAACACCCCAGTTACCTTGCGCGAAGGCCACGGGCTTAGGCACTACAAATCAGAAGTGAGCTGGTGTGTACATGAGCGGGGTCTGGGGAGACTAACATTACTTTTACCCATGTCACCTGTATGGAATGTG
Organism: Candidula unifasciata; assembly: GCA_905116865.2. Classification (NCBI taxonomy): domain Eukaryota; kingdom Metazoa; phylum Mollusca; class Gastropoda; order Stylommatophora; family Geomitridae; genus Candidula; species Candidula unifasciata. Next base: position 2,838 of record CAJHNH020003051.1, read on the forward strand.
TGTACATTCATGCTTGGTGTGTGTGTAGGACTGTATAGTGATGGGGAGGCTATTTTCTGGTTTTTACCTAATCCCGTCTAACACGAGATTTTGTAGGCAAATTCAAATGAACAGTCATACCGTATGGAAGGGTGGGGGGGGGGGAGGGGTTTAGGGTCATTCTTAGTCGCTTTTTCATTTAACACTGATATTCAACACTAGATCTCCCACATTGTAGGTTGGTCATATGTTGGTTCTTTTCAACGTTGTTTTCGTGCATTGATCATAATTGCCACTGTCTGTTACTGACGTTTGTTTCGTGTGTGGAAGCGCTGTCGTTACTTCGTGACTCGGCCTTTACCATGAATTTCCTTAGTGTGTATTCTTGCATGTAACACTAATCCTAACACTGACCTCAACTAACGAGAGAAGAGATCAGGCCCTTCCGTCTGGGAGAAAAGAAACCTACGCACTTTTGTGTGGGAAACATTGTGTGGATGTCAAACGAAGCCCAAACACTTGTCCCCACGTTGTAAATATGTATATGTATATATATATATATATATATATATATATATATATACATACATATATATATATATATATATATATATATATATATATATATATATATATATATATATATATATATATATATATATATATATATATGTATATATATATATATATATATAATTATCATTAATAAACCAAGTTAAGCAGCGTGGGGAGGAATAATTTGCGATCCAGTGAACGTTGGCTGCCACTGGCTATTGTCATGCCATGAAGGCGTAGAGTGTCTTTAATGTTGTTGATCGATATTTCCGCGGCCGTCCTCTTGCTCTTGTAGCTGATCTTCTGAGATGTAGACCTTGTGATGGGATTTGATCTTGCGGCATTTTAACAAGATGGCCAAACCACCTAATCTGCTGTTTCTCAATGAATCTAGTACAAGGTGTCGTTTGTCGTTTGCCTGATAGTTTCATTATTCACTCGATCTTGGATGTTAGGTTGGCTGCTTTTCTCAGGCACCTCATCTCGCAGGTGGTGATTTTGCGTCTATGGGCTTTAGATAGTGTCCATGTTTGGCACTGGTAGCTTATTGTTGGAATGAATATGCTAATAATAATCTGTCTCTTTTCACTCATAGTTATGCTTGATTGTCTTAATAATGGTGACAGTGGGTATATAAGTGCACTTGCTTTCTGGCATCTGGTTTCTATTTCTCTGTCAATTGTACCATCTTCTGTTATCATGCTTCCCAGATATTTAAACTCCCTAACTTGATTCAGGACAGAACTATTCATCTGTATGTGTAGTGGGGCAGGGGTTCTACTAACTTGCATTGTTTCGGTTTCGTTTACATTGATCTTCATGTTGTATTTACTGCATGTTGAGTTTAACCTGGTAATGTGGTCTTGCAGTCTATCTTCTTAAGGGTAGAACAAGCACTGGTCGTCAGCAAATAGTAGTTCGTTTAATGTGGGTTAAACATCTCCTGATGTGTGTACTTCATCATGATTATAAAGGTCTATGTTGTCTGTATCAGAACTTGCTTGTTTAGATATTATGTCTAAATAAATGTTGAATAAAAGCGGGGAGAGCACACATCCCTGTCTCACACCTGTGTTGACTGTAAACATATCTTATAAGCCTTTTTGTGTTCTTTTTTGCACGTTTGCTTGTGTGGTACTTGGCCATGATGTTCTCTAGTAAATGTCCTTGTACCCCGTAGTTCTCAAGAATAGACCACAGTTCGTTTCTATCCACTCTATCAAAAGCCTTTTCCTGATCTACAAACAGAATATTCTTTTGACATTATACTCAATGGCTTTCTCACACACTTGCCTCAGATTGAAAAAATGCATCTGTGCACTCTGCCTTTTGTGAAACCGAATTGTGACGCACTCTGCTGTTGTTCAGCTATTGGCCTAACTCTATATTCTAGTAAATTTGGCGTACATTTTTCCTACGTGACTCGGTAGTGAAATGCTTCTGTATGCTTCACATTATCTCCTGTTACCTTTTTTTTCCATAACGGTACTACCAGTGCCTGTTGCCACTCAGCTGGGACTTTTCTTTCTTCCCAAGCTATATAATAAAGATTATAGTAAGCCATTTAACACCCACTTCTCCGCATGCTTGGATCCCTTCTGTATTAATTTCATCCAAACCTGGCGCCTTGTTTCTGGGGCTGTTCTGTATAACTGCTCTTACTTCCGCTGCTATGAAATTTTGTTCCTCTTGTTCGCAGCTTTGATGTACAAAGTTAAAATTATCTACTTTTCCTGTGGGATTGAGAAGTTCTTGAAAATACTCTGCACATCTTGCCAACATCTTTTGTGGACTCAATAAAGTGTCGGACTAAATAAACTCGTGTTGTTGATGATAGTTGTTGGGTTGTAACTTATGTCTCTTTCTCTCATTATTTTTACAGATTTATAGAATTCTCTAGAGGAGTTCTTGCTAAGTGTAGCCATCTGTTGACCATAATTTTGTTTTAATTTTGCGTTTTGCTTCTCTTCTTACTAATCTGTAATGAACATAATCTTGAAGTGATTTTGATATTATCCATTTTTTATATGCCTTCTTCTTTCTGGATACGATGTCTTTAACTTCGTTGTTCCACCAAAAAGTTTTTAAACGTTTTACACCACCTACCCTTCTGACTCCGCATTTGGTTTAAAGTGTGTTGAGCAAAGCCGTCCTAAAACATGTCCACTCTGAATTGATGTCTGGATATTCGCCTGGAAGGTGACATGTGTGTGTGTAAGTGTGTGTGTGTGTGTGTGTGTGTCTGTGTATGGCCACTATTCTCAGGATCTAGATGCAGGTCGTTTGTACATGCCAAACGAAGGCAGGTCAAAACACCCTAAACCAGTGTTTCCCAAATTGTGCACCGCTGCGCCACGGGGAGCCAAGACGTCTTTACTTGGGAGCCGCGAAATATTCGAAGATACACACATTTTCATATTAATTTTTTTTTGGTGATATATACATAAGAATAGTCATACATTAATTAAGGTAAGGTTACTGTCGATAAATTGTAATTGAAAAAAAGAGCCCCGACTAAGAAATGTTTAGGAAACACTTACCTAGAGTGTAGCACTGTCCTGGAGAATTCTATACGAAATCTCGCACCAGGCGAGATAGGGTGATAAACCTAAATAGAACCCTTGCGACCAGGTTGTTCACATGTGTGTCTTTAAGTTCTGCATTTGTTATGCAAATGAATTTGTGTGTAATTATATCCATAATAATGATTTTTGTAGTCGAGGTTATATCTTCACTGCAAACGTATCAAAACAAATGTTTTCGTTTATGTGACAATGAGACCCATACAAAATGGCCATTACTATCACTATCGGAAAACAAATGAGCAGACAATTATTGCTGCAACGTTTACAAGCTTGCAAACACAGTAACAGCACACTACAACTCCTAGAGGCGTCAAGACCTATAGCATGCCCCCCATTATATCATGTTGTCGTCGATGGAAGTATTCAGACACAACAAGCAGGCAGTATGCACACACATATGCAACAAACAGAATGATTGCATTAGGCACATTGCCAGCTGTAACGCAAGCTGACTAACTGGAACTGTCCGAAAATTGCAGCATAAACCCCTGGAGACACAAATGAAAAATATTGTACACAGAGTACGTAGCAGGTTGTTGTGTAACACAAAGCACTCAACTTTGTAGCTTTGTGAACGGAGCCTTATATTCCCGACCAAGTGTGAAAATCGTGTGAATAAATCATTGCTAAAAGCACTTTACGAATATCTGCCCTAACCTTTATCTTTATGCAAGCTGATGCGGGTGTTTAAGGGAACGAGCGTGTAGACTATCTTGCTAACAATGCAGTTGCTATGGCTAGCCCAGTACTGGACAAAGGTGATGTTATCAATGCCATGCCCTGTACTTACCGTTCTGATGAACACGCTAAAAGATATGATCCTTTGTCTAGACTGATGGACATGTGGCTGCAGCCTCGAGCTCAAGAAATGAACATTTTACCAAGGGAGTGGCTGCTCATAGTGGCATGCTCATTCGTGCGAAGGACACGATCGAGGAGTATTGTCTGGATTTTTTCACCGGGTCACGTCGGTGTGTTGGGAAATGAACAGGCTGACAAAATGGCGGGCTCTGCAGACATGGTGCCTTGTGGGAGAGCGTATACAATTCAGAGGAGCAGATGGATCACCACAGTCTGTTGAGATTGATGCAGTTGGGGGTGGCGAGAGATTCTGGCAGATGCTCGAGGCTCAGAGAAAAGGCAAGACGGACGTTTAATCAGAATGCTACTGGCACCATTAATATTATAACTCTTCGCTGGCAGTTGAAGATGGAGACAGAACGCTTATGGGAATGTCCCGGGTGATGTGATGTCGGTTCTTTAATCAAATCAAATCAATCACTTTATGCATAGAGAAGCGTAATACATTTAGATGCCCAACTATTAACTAAATAATGTAAATGACATTATACTGAAATATTTACCAGGCCGTAATGTTGCTCTGAAAGAAAATGCAACGCAAGATAGTACATTCACTGGATCGGTCAGGAGGGGTGGCTATGTCGATTTCACAGCTGATAAAGCAGTGGATGGCAACAGAGACCCAAATCTCGACTTCAAGAGCTGTAGCCATACTCAACCCAGATCATCAACGAAAAATCCTCTCCCCAGGTGGAGTGTTACAATGTCACAGCAGCGAAAGGTCGATAGATTCGTCATTTACAACAGAGGGGATGGTAAGTACATACAAGATATCAGTGGTTGATATATAATATAGATCTATCTATCTATTTATCTATCTATCTATCTATCTATCTATCTATCTATCTATCTATCTATCTATCTATCTATCTATCTATCTATCTATCTATCTATCTATCTATCTATCTATCTATCTATCTATCTATCTATCTATCTATCTATCTATCTATCTATCTATCTATCTATCTATCTATCTATCTATCTATCTATCTATCTATCTATCTATCTATCTATCTATCTATCTATCTATCTATCTATCTATCTATCTATCTATCTATCTATCTATCTATCTATCTATCTTCTATCTATCTATCTATCTATCTATCTATCTATCTATCTATCTATCTATCTATCTATCTATCTATCTATCTATCTATCTATCTATCTATCTATCTATCTATCTATCTATCTATCTATCTATCTATCTATCTATCTATCTATCTATCTATCTATCTAATCTATCTATCTATCTATCTATCTATCTATATCTATCTATCTATCTATCTATCTATCTATCTATCTATCTATCTATCTATCTATCTATCTATCTATCTATCTATCTATCTATCTATCTATCTATCTATCTATCTATCTATCTATCTATCTATCTATCTATCTATCTATCTATCTATCTATCTATCTATCTATCTATCTATCTATCTATCTATCTATCTATCTATCTATCTATCTATCTATCTATCTATCTATCTATCTATCTATCTATCTATCTATCGGTCTATCTATCGGTCTATCTGTCGGTCTATCTGTCGGTCTGTCTGTCTGTCTGTCTGTCTGTCTGACTGTCTGTCTGTTATATATCTCTATATCTCTATATCTATCTATCTTTTCGTTTGTATGTCTGTCTGTCTCTCTTTTAATACATTCTAACGCCTTTACTTGTCCATATATTTTCTTACTCTCTTTGATTACTTCTATTGTTAGAATACAGCCTATTTCAAGTTATATTCCCAGTTCAGTATGTCAGCTTTGGGCCTTTTGCATCTTGAATGTTTTTATTCGATATTGTGCATAAGTACTATGTCATTTCCCCACCATGTTGACATTTTTGTCCTTTTGTGAGGTGTGGCCTATGATTTGTCAGCCTTTTTTTTTAGTGTATTGTGGATCGGTGGTCTCGTCTAGAGCTACATACGTCTGTTAATTCAGTTTACATATTTCCTTCGTTGTCAGGGTGCTTTTTATCCACATGTGTACATCTTAGCCTCAAACTATATCTGATTTTTCGAGCGTGCTATTTTTTCCAGTGCTTTATGTTGAATGTCAGCTAATTTGTTATGGAGTATGTCTGCGGATGCATTGTACACTACACTTTAAATTTGCATCTTTTCAATGATTTATAGAAGTTAATCGTTGTTGTTTTACTTTTACCCCATCCGTTTCACTTAATGATAAACTATTGTGACTTACTTATTTTGCAAAATGTCTATTGTTAAGTACCATCAAGGAGATCAAAATTAAAATTTTCAGAGCATGCATCTTACCTGTAGCAACATACGGATGTCTTTATGTCTCGAAAGCAGAAATATTTTGGTCATAACAAACACCACAACGGATTGAATAAAATTATGGCAGAAGGCATGTTACCGTGAAGGAGGGGCAGGGGCTGACCAACACAAAGATGGGAACAGCATATAAGTGACATTGAGTATGAAAGTACTTGAGGCAGGAGAGCTGGTGAGAGACCGAGTTTCTTTCAGACAGACCGTGATGAAAGCGACTTTCTGCAAAGGACCGGCTACAGGATGATGATGAGTTGTTAGGCTTCTTGCCTGGTTCCACAAAAATGTCTAGGTTGTTTTTCCCAGCTAAAATGGGAATCAAGTTCAACTGTTCGGAACTGTTAGTTACTTTTCCTTGTCTTTTCACGATTTATTGCTATATGCAGCGCATTTTACTTGACTTTTGTTTTTTCCTTGCTCAAAATCACCTTACTGTCTTTATTAAACACTAACGACTATTTCATCCAAATGGTAGTCTTATTTTTCTGCAGTTGAAGTTGATTGCCTTCTTACAGCAAAAAAGGCAATCCCAATCAGCACAAAGAAGCATCTCATACTAAGCATATTCATTCCCATCCTATGCTATCAGTGCCATACGTGGTCAGTCACAACATAACATTAAAGAAAATTATAAACAATGAAAATGAGGTGTCTGAGAAAGACTAGTAGTGACCAGAATAGATACAAACAGGAATGATGTCATGCGAGATAAAGTCGACTCAGAACCAATTCTTAATTACAAACAAAGGCAACAAATCAAATAGTTTGCCCACTTGGAGAGAATGCCTCCATACAAAGCATATACCAAAAGAGGAGAAAGGCGTATAGCAAGAGGTAGACCAAGAACAACATGGGAAGATAACATCAGAGAAACTCTTCCGCACCATGAAATGTCAATGGTTGAAGCAGCCAAAAGAGCACGAAGCAGGACCGTGTATCTCCCTCCACACCAGAAACGGTAAAAGAGGTAGTAGAGAAGAGAAGCGTTTCAAGTATATATGTTCGTAAACTCGCCGGCTTGTCCTAATTAAACACGAATCTATGTACCGGGAGATGGAAATTTAATTTACGTAAATAATTCGTAGAAATTATCTACCTTAATGCAGAGATTACCATATCCATTGGTATTCCATATTTTTTTGCATGTAGTTCTCCGGTGTTGCATTACCATTCCTTCCTGTAAAGGTTCTGTCGGCTACGACGTTTTGAATGCATATGTAAATCTTACATATGATTAATATTTCCTGAATTTGTGAAGTGCCCACTGTCTTCATCACAGAGATTGTACTTATTTTTAGATCAAATGAACATTGCTGCATTTATTTAATCATTTACTAAACAATTTTTTTTTTCCACCTTATATGATCAAATTGCAATACCTTTAATTAGGAAAAAAAAAAATACTTAACGTTCAACCTGCTGATAGCTAGCCGGAGCTGCCATTAGTCGCCGTCTATTTTTGCGGTCCTGTTTATTTGCGCCACTTTCATGACTAAAGTTCTGGTATTTGTGCCGGCTATGTGCCTAATGCTTCTTTCCTCCAAATTAGACCGCTCGTTCCCAATCCTCTTGTCAACTGTGTTCCTCTTGCCCTTTCGTTTCTGATTTTCCTCCTTGGTTTCAGATCCTTTTTGATTTGGCCAGACGTATTTCGAAGGAGAGCGAACATCTCAACATAACGTCCTTTAGACCACCATTTAGAGTTTTTACATTCTTAGTATTTAACTTTGCCAAAAAATACCGAAAACAGTTTTTGGGTTTGGATAGATCGGATATATGAAAATTTTCAACCTGTGAACATAGTGGTCCATATATTTGCCTTCCTGCAAAAGTAATGGGTTGATCATGTTATTCAGATGTGTGTGAAATGTTAGGTGACGCCTCACAATGATTTTGTCTGTCTTTTCTTATAGTGTGGTCCGATTGTTTCGGTTTGGGTTAGTTAATAGGCTCCGGTGTACGTAAATACCAGATCCCTGGAATACCCAGCTCACGCTTTGAGATCCAAATGTTTAGCGATGAGAATTGGTGTGGCTTATGGGGTACCCAACTCAAGTGCTCTCTGGGGGAGGAGGTGGAGAATTGTACTCATAGTGCATCCGGAATGGGTAGGGAAGGAAGAGGGGGAAGAAACGAGGAAACCATTCAGTCATTTATCGTCGTAGCCCTCTTGCTGTTTTCTAGCGTAGCCGTTAGCCAGGATTATGCGCATCACGTCACCATTCTTTGCCATCGTACCATCAGGGGAAAAAAGGCGGGGGGTCGGGGGGGGGGTGGGGGTAGAAATTAGTGGTTAGGTGCTATGATCCTATCAGTATTGATCTATTTGTGTTCCCTATTTGCTGTCAGTCTTATCGTGTTTTGAGTCCCACCACTCATGTTTTTGTTTGATGCATGCTATGGAATAAGATAAATCCCCGGTGTAAATGGATGTACACCATAAAGTACATGCATACAAACACCCATGCATCCATACACTTACACAACATTACATGTTTGCACCCCTTTACACATATTCATGCATGTATACCCATATGGATACATACCTGTTTGACTTTTCCTACACTTTCGTTTTCTTTCACACCTGGCTTTCAATGTAATCATTCACCTACTTGCATTCATGTAAACATGTTCATCCACCCATAGGGGCATATATACTTCCGCATTCATTCACATGCCTGCATCTACCTCCAGTTTCACAGTTATTAAGTGTTGCTTACTCAGACTGTACCACAATTGTTACAGTTTTCATGTATGTCCTTCAGTGTCATTAGTGTGTCAATATCGTCTGTAAAATGGTCTTGTCGTGTCAAGTATTTGGTTATGTCTAGTTCCTAACTGTTGGCCAGTCCGTTATGTTCCTAGCACGCTCTGATGTTCGATGTGGATGGTGAGTGATGATGAGTTTCTTTCTTAAGTACGCTCCTCATTACAGCTATTCTCCCTAATGCTTAGGTTCGAACGATTTCACACATATATTTGCACCCCTTCATCCTGTTATCCCATGCAAACATATCACTAATGGATCCCCTGAGTGTATGGTTGCACACAAACATGTATGAGCATCCGTGCATCCAAGTCTCCACATCCACACGGACGGTGTGTGGTTATGGGTTAAATCCTTCTGGTAGTTTTTGCCAATACATTACTATATACTCGCACATTTTTACATCAATTCATATATGCCTTCGGCTCATCTGTATTCCCACTTTCTTATCGATAATACACTCTTTCTTGTGTCATCATCCTATACATTTGGGTACCCAAACCACTCTCGTATACACATATTTCCTTATGCATAAGTACACACCTACTCAATTTTATACACATATCGTTCTTACACGAACACCCTTACATTAGGTAATTCGCCGCCACGGCCCAAC
>CAJHNH020003051.1:17500-58361 GCA_905116865.2 Candidula unifasciata
TGGGTGTCTATCCATTTGCCCTCCAGGTTTCGAGGGCCCCGGTTGTTTAAAACGTAAGTCCTGCCAATCTCTTTGCCATTAGTTGTTATTAATTTGTAAAAATCTTTAACTAAAATGCATTACGCGTACAATGTCCAGCTGCTGTTATAACGGACACCATTCAACCAACGGTCAATGTTGATTTGCACAACATTAAGAGCAGTAGTATACGTATGTTTTTTTTACAAAAGGGCTTCTCAAGCCGGATAGGTCAAAGTGTAGGGGAGCAGACCAAGTGAGGCACCGTGGTTCTCCAGGCTTGGGAGTGGAAGCGTGGGACCGACCTTCCCAGCTTTCATTAAACCTCATTAAATCACGAAACATACATCTTAGACTCGATTTCGTGTAAATTTAGATGGCCGACAACCGTGAAACCATGGAACTTCGGTGATCTCGTCCATGAAATGTGCGAACATTTGATAGAGCTGGAGCAGCCAGCCGAACTCACCACTGGGCTGTCAGATTGCAAAATGGGTATAATAGCATTTTAAGAAATAAGGTTAATATGACCAGATCTTCTTCTTCTTCTTCTTCTTTTCCACACTGTACCTCATCGAAGTTGAGTTCTGTCAAGAGCACTATTAGGACTGATGTTCATTTCTCTAAGGCTGTTCTTAATGCCATCACTCCATATTTTCTGAGGTCTTCTACTCGCACTATACCCGTTGTAACGTTTTAGTGTGGCTCACTGTGGCAGATAGTACAGGGCATTATTGTTAGGTGTCCAAACAACTTCATTTGTCGTTATTTGATCATGACCAGATCACATAGTAGAACAATGAAATGAACATGTATGGAGGAACAACTCAAAACAAACATGAACTGGATGCATGTTGAGTCATGAAGTAAATGTTATGGCAAATTAATAATCGGATCAGTGAGCTACGTATGAAATGAAAATGGGGATATGTAACGGCGATGAATGTGCCTGCACTAAGGGACGATAAAGAAGATGATATCTAAGAAGTTTTCATTTTAATTTAGAATGCCATAGTGGAAACTGAAAAACTGGACACCTGGTTGTATCAAGGAATTCGATCAAAAATCACAAATCGTAGTAATTAAACTAGCGGCAGACAAAGACTTGCCGATAGGCAGCATCAGATTCGTAGAAGGAGATATCATCATCATCATGTAGCAGGTCTTTTGCAGAACGTTGCTCTCATCACAGTCTGCCTGAAAGAAACTCGGTCTCTCGCCAGTTCTCCCGCCTGATGCACTTTCACACTCAAGGAGTCACTTATATCCTGTGCCCATCTTCGTGTCGGAGGAGAAGATATACATAAATATATATTGGCGTCGTGTGATAACAAAACTTATAATCAAATAAACAACATTTTAGTAAAAAATAAAAATGTGATCAAGCATATAAGTTAGAGGTTATAGAGGAACCAGACATTGCATTGAACAGCCGGATTTTTAAGAAGTACTGTGTATATTGTCGACGTCTGTGCCTTTGGCGTTGCGAACGCGATTTGTAGTTCGATCCCAACTGCAGACGGTAAGTTTGTTGTTGGTTTCGACAGTGGCACCCAGAGCTGGCCGTTCAGTAAGCATTGGCAAACTACTAAAAGAAATATGTGCCTAGAAAAACCACAATAGCCAATAAATGCTGGGGTTGGTTCTGCTACGTCCCGTAAAGGATGCACAACTAACTTTAACTGTATCTATTTACTGTCTTAGTTTGCGATTTTGTAGTGTAGCATGGGTAGGGGTGGGGGAGGAAGGATGGAAGAGTCCATTGGATTAAGGGCTGCATGGCTAGTTGGGTTGCCATGAACTGTTCTAGAAAAAAAAATGAATACATCTATTAAAGAGCACTAACACAGCGTATCACAAACATCCAGAAAAAGCAATCATCGTTGGTGGTCTTATTATACGTGATCAGAGAGTCTCGCGTGTAATACAACATCCAGTATCAAAATGGAGGTGGAGGCGACAACGGCAGCTTTTCAGTGGCGTGTGAGCAGCACAGCTCAAAATGTCGTAATTGTAACCGAATCACAAAACAGCTTCGGAAGATGTAAACTGAGATCCTACGTGCAGAGAGGCTTGCATCACTTGATGAGTCTCTGATGAATGTTTTTGTCCAAGCCATTCGGGTATGAGGGATAATGAACAGCCTAAAATATTCGCTGTGCTGCCTCTACCCAGGCTATTTAGCTTAGTTATTATAAAGCAAAAGTGGTAAGGCCATGGGTTCAAGTGGGCAGTGCAACAGAACAAAGTATTAGTAACTGTCGTCCCAATAAGGAAAGCAATGTTTACTTATTTTAAAGCCCCGTCCTGGTTTTTGCCAGGGACCATAAATATAGCCTGGTACGGTGTGAGCCTTGTGTGAGAAGTTTGCCCAAACAACGCTGCCATCATCGATCGTGTGTCCCGTACATTTTGCTTTGCACATGCCTCCATATTAGTTTCTAATGTTCGAAGGTACGATTAAACTATTCAGGAAAGGTCACTCTGCGAAATCCTTTGAGAAACTCTCCCTGCCAGAAATCGCACGTGCATTATTTGAAAGGATTCGCAGCGACATTTTTTTTTTTTTCACATATTTTCCTAAGTTCGTTTTTGAGTGCCATGAATACCAGTCTTTCAACCACAAGTACAGGTCGCAGAATCCGTTTTTCTGCGGCCAAATCTATGAAATTGTTGTAGTCAGATGATTTTAATTCGGATAATGATAATGCACATTTAGAATTTTCGGAATGTTAACGGTCGGTGAGTTTTCATCAGCGAAGCTGGGTGATTAGCTGTTGGAAATCTAGCTATTCTGATGCGTTTACACATACAATGTTCCATTGCTACTGTATTTGTGGTGTAAGAAAAGGAAAGTGCTCGATGCAAAGAGACAGTACTATACGATGGCTAAGCTACATTGAAATCATTGCAGCTACATTCTGTATATAACTGTACAAAGTAAACAGTAAATAGTGTGTGTAATAGCCTTTTTGTGTGTGCAATTTTTCCTCTGAAATGTTGCTCAGCACTCTGGGAGTGCTAAACTAACCCAGCAACGTATCATAAATTTAGAATATGTTAGGAAATTGAACAAACTTTGAAGTTTTGTTCTCAAATTTGGATATTTACTACTCTTGTGGCTGCAAATCCATGGTAAGTGAAGAATTTGTTTGTAAAATGTTGTTGTTGTTTGTGAAATTAACACCTGTTGAATTCTTCGTTCCCTACTAAATATAACAAAATTAAACTAACAATTAACATCAGATTTAAAATGTACTTTCGTTTCTCTTTAAAAAAAAAATTGTATACTTTTATCATGTTTGGAAGTATATTACATTCTCTATTGCTTTCTTGTACACTACCCCCTCTGCCATTATTGTAAAGGAAATTAATTTAGGCCAAGTATGTCAAATTTCGTGAGCCTGAAAGAGTTAAATATGACATAACGTCTGGGTTTCCAGGAACTCTCCACGGGTGATCGTCATCCGCACGGTAGCATTTTGTGTCACCAGGCGTTTATAGCTTGTGTAATGTCCTGGTGGGGTACAACTTACTTACCTACCTACCTATCTTCAAAGTATCCATAGATTAATAGACTAATTCAGCAGGGAGTGAGCAGAGTATCCGGAAGTTATTCGACATGAAGAAAAAAGAGGTAGATATTTAATCAAGTTGCAGCAGAAACAACTAGCATATCGAACTTTTTTTTTGGTTAATGAGAAAGAAGACGGAGCACGTGTGCGAGTGTCCCAAGTACAGGGATGTCAATTCTTGATTTGTTATTTGATTCATTCATTAAACAAAATCAGCAACCGCAGACATCAAGCTAAAGGATGGCGATGATGATGATGAATACGATGATTATACTCATTTTTTTTTTTCAGCGTTTACCAGCTGTTATTTCCGGCAGAAAATTAAAGTTGTTCGTGCACTCTCGGACGTTGATCTTGATCCAGAACTTGAGCTTAGATTGTTCCAGGTTCCAGCCTGTTTGTATAAAGGCTATTGATTATTCATTTTCCAGGCAGATGTACTGACTTCAAAGGAAAAATCCTTCTTTTGTCGCCTCCAACGACATGCTAGGCAAAAGGAGCACTTTGTCTATTCTTTGTACTCCGAAATTGAACCCTAGAACCCACGACATTCATGACAATTATGATAGTGATAATAAAAAAAAAAAAACTATGGTTTAAGCATGATAAAGATAGAGTGATGTCGACCAAATCACTCATCCAGTGCAAACTGATCTATAGACATATAGTTCTAACATTTTGCTTTTAATGGGCCTAATGTATAAAATGTATTCTTTTCCGTTACTATAATAACGATAATGCTATTGGAAGGGAAACAATTATGGTGACGCCAACTCTTGATTCTAAGTAAATATTTAAAAAATTTGAAGTAAAGAATATTCGTCCAAGCCTGTAGGCGTAAATGGCATGTAGGGCTAGTCCTATTTAAAAAAAAAATATGGTCTTTATTAGCATCCTACTCCAAACAGGGAAAGTTCACAGGTCACGGGACAGTAATATTTCAGGGTTTGGTAGAAAGGCTGCATGCAGTCGTGGGACCTAGGCTGCATGCATTCGTGGGACCTATGGTTCACTGTCTCATGGGCCGTAGATGGGTTGGGGTTAGGGTCAGTTCTTGATGTTTTGGGGTCTTTAGAAGTAATAGAAAGCCGGAAACTAAGTCTTACCACTCTCTAAACTGTTGGACTTCCTGTGACGTCATCTAAGTTGGGATATTAATAAAGAACAAAAAATATTTTTTGCACTGACAATGTATAACTGTTTTTCCTTTTCTCCAGAATGTGATGCAGGAACTTACGGTGCATACTGCAAAAATGTTTGCAGCGAGAACTGTAAAGCCCATAAAAACACAACATTGTCCCCGTGCGACCCAATTGCTGGTGCCTGCCTGGGATGTAAGAGTGGATACATTGGAGCCAAATGTGACGAAAGTGTGTACTTGGGTGTATTTAACCTGTGTTTCACTGAAAATGTCTACTGCCTTTGAACAAGTTTTCAGTAGTTTGGTTGCTAGATGCTTTTCTGCTAGCCCGAAGGAGCTGGGATCGAATTTGCAACCAGGCGGATTTTTGTTTACTTTCAAATTGGCCTAGGATGTCAGATCGACCCCAGCGGCAAATGTACAGCTGGTAATATTCTGAGAAGTAAAGACGAATGGCGTGATGTTGGGGACATAATTTCAACTAATTCCGTTCTGTCTACTGAAATGCAACTCTTCCGTCATTGCCGCAGTGCGACACTGGATGTAAAACAGATACGATATTTATGCAGTGGATAACATTCCACTGTAGGGTTCCAATAAATGAAAAAGCTGATAAACTAGCCAAGGAAGGTGCAAATGAAGCAAATCCCGTCGTACTAGTTTCTTATCAACAGACAAAGAGAATAATCAAATCAATTAGAAAGCCACCAAAATCGGCAAAAAACGATTAGCCTTTTATGGATAGACCAGAGCAAGTCATTATTCTACGCCTTGGAACAGGACACAATCGACTTCGCTGCCACAGGTACGAACAATTTAGGATTGGCGAATCGACCATATGTAAATGTGGATTAGCATCAAAGACAACTGATCAAGTCTTTGAAGATTGTCCCAGATGCAAAACATCCAAGCAAAAGTGATGATATCTAACTGAATTACAACAGACAGTGAAGTTCATACCACAGCCAACATTGCAGATATAGATAATCTATTTCAAGTCAATCAAAGAAGAAGAAAAAGGAGGAGGAGAAGAAGAAAAAGAAGAAGAGCAAGAAGAAGAAGATAAAGAAAAGAAAGGAGAAAAAAAAAAGAAGATTTTTAAAAAAAGGTTTTGTACAACAGGAATATAACTCACGCCAAGAAACTCAGACATTTACTGTTTTAATTTCCCCTACGACATTAGGAAGACCTGGTGGTGTAGCTAGACGCTCTGACATCCGTCAGTAACGGTGGGATCGTGGGTCCCAATTCGAGTTTAGTCAACTTTTATGTTGGTGATGAATGACTTTAGATCTCAGGTCACCCCAGCTAAAATGGGTGCCTGGCAAAGACATTGGAAGTAGTGGCGATCGGCAAGACGTCGACCACTTTACACATCCAGGATCGATCGCTCTTTAACAACACGAGTCGAGGCACATGCACATCTTCGACTTATACTCCACCCAAACAAGGGGGATGAGCAAAGGTGATTGTGAGCAGAATAGAAGCACTTTGTGTCACCAGGTGTTTGTCGCTCGTTATGAGGTCCTGGTGGGGTTGAACGTCAGTCAGTCCGTCACTCTAATGAAAATATTAAAAAAAAAATGCAATTTTCCACCCCTTTAGGCGTATAGGGCATACACGGCTAGACCTATATTTGTTAAAGACCAATCGGCACAAGATGGGTGATGTGGTCAGCATCACACAGGTCGCCTTTACTTCCCGGGAATGCACCCGGTACCCACTCAAGGCTGGGTCGACCTGGGAGCCGAAGTTCATGAAATTATGGCAGACTTAAATTTAGAAGACGATTAAGAGCAGACATCGATATTTCACGATTGGTAATTTTATGCCATAATATACGACTGAACAGGGGGTTTCGGGATGATGATGACAGCGAAGACGATGGGGATGATGATGGAAAAAAAAACATATGGACTTCGGAAGTCGGTCAGAACAAGCATACATCGACCAACGGAACAAATGTAACCTACCTTTAAAGCATCTGAGCATGAAAGTAATTTCAGATGCCTTGTGCGTGGGAAAGGATCTAAATGAGCAATAATGCGCAACGCATGATTCTTGATGTCTTTCGGCATCTCTTGCTTCACTGAACCTTACCATCACTTGACAGACCCTGTTATCCGCAGAATCCCAGTGAAAGAATAGAGTTTAATGCTCAGCGTAAAACAGAAAAGGACAACAGTCAAAGTAACTAGAGGCGAAATACGGTTTCGTCGACCAGCTACTAATTCGACGTTGTGTGACATTGTTATCCGTGAACTTCATGTGGAATATTTAGTAGATGTGCCAAGTGAGATATGTATCATAAACGCATTTTCGGAAAACTGAGTGTGTCTGGTTGCCATGGAGTTTACGGTGTGTCTTATGCAGTAATATCCCCAGAAGGTCGTCCGTTCATATCCCATAGGAGCCAGATTTTGATTTTTTCTAAAATGTGTTTCTCTCCCAAGTGTATCCAGCCTCGAGTGAATCGCAGGTAAAATCCTGGGAAGTAAAGACGACCGGTGCGATGTTGACCACATCACCCAGAGATTGCCAATCAGTTTATAAAATACAGGTCTAGCACTATACGCCTTAACTCTTTGAGTCCCAGAGGGTTTAGCATCACAGGCCCAGGGGGTAGTAGAGAAAGTAATAAAATCAGCCCATCATGCGTTCATTGGGCTTCTAGGTAGGAACCTATGAACGCATGATGCGTTCCTTGGGACTCAAAGAGTTAAACGACTGTATGCGTTAAAGAGTATTTTACTTATGCAGTTATGCGTGCGCCCCTACTGGTTTTTCTTAGCTCCTGCTTCCATCATCTAAAAAAGCAGCTCTATTGACACATTGTAGGTGTCGGCACCTATGGGGGAGGGGGGGAGGGGGGGGGGCTGTCTTATGCATTTGTGCGTTTATGAGATGTTGGATTTTTGCCCCCACTGTCATAGTTCTTTTCACACGGGGCAGCGATAGGCGTTTAGTGTAGTTTTCCTAGCACATGAAGGAGGTCGTTATGATTGGGATGGAGGAAGGGGTGGGACGTTGGCGACTGAGTTGAAACTCGGATGAATAGGATAGTATCCTGGGCCTATGGTCAGTTTTGGCAGATACATTATTTTTTAAATTAATAAAGATCTGTGAAGTGATAGGTGGAATAACAGAGCTTTGTTCTTTTGAACCTCACAGTTTCTGCAGAATGCTTTGTTCCACAAATGTTGGTATTAAAATATCTTTGGAGCAAAAATGGCAGACTGAGACAGTGACCAAGCCGCATTGGCTACACAACCTGACTATAGGACCATAGGCTTTATGCTGTAGGGATTAATGCCTTTATCAGTGCCCTTAACTGGATTGCGTTTTGCTGCAATCCCATGTTTTCCTATAAAATAATGCACTATTGGCTAAAAAGATGGGAAGACAATATCAGCAATAATAATGTCTGTACAATAATCTCTCTCACTAATACAGCATATCTTGGACATTTCAGAATGTAGCGTTGGACAGTTCGGTGAGAATTGTAGTTTACCTTGCAGTCCGAATTGTGTGGCATCCGGCGACGCAAACGTTTCATCGTGTGACCACGAGACTGGTGCTTGTATCCTGGGGTGCAAGAGTGGCTGGGGTGACAGCTGCAACATATCGTGTAGCTCGGGTTGTGCCGCATCCAATGACACAAACGTATCACTATGTGCCCGCAAAACTGGTGCCTGCATCATGGGATGCAAGAGTGGCTTCGGTGACAATTGCAACTCATCTTGCAGCTTGGATTGTGTCGCATCCAATCACACAAACGTATCACCATGTGCCCGCAAAACTGGTGCCTGTATCATGGGATGCAAGAGTGGCTGGGGTGACACCTGCAACTTACCGTGCAGTTTGGATTGTGCGGCATTTGGCGAGTCAAACACATCGCAGTGTAACCAGACGACCGGTGGTTGTATCATGGGATGCAAGAATGGCTTCGGTTACAATTGCAACTTACCGTGCAGCTCGGGTTGTGAGGCATCCAGTGACATAAACATATCACCATGTGACCAGGAGACTGGTGTCTGTATCATAGGATGCAGCAGTGGCTTCGGTAAATATTGCAACTTATCGTGCAGCTCAGTTTGTGCGGCACCCAGTGACATAAACGTATCACCGTGTGACCAAAAAACTGGTGCCTGTATCATGGGATGCAAGCATGGTTTCGGTGAATATTGCAACTTGTCGTGCAGCTCGGTTTGTGCGGCATTCAGTGACACACACGAATCACCATGTGACCCTGAAACTGGTGTCTGTATCATGGGATGCAGCAGTGGCTTCGGTGAATATTGCAACTTATCGTGCAGCCCGGGTTGTGAGGCTTCCGGCAGGTCAGACAAAACACTGTGTAACCAGACGACAGGTGTTTGTTACAGGGGATGTAGAAGCGGCTTCACTGGAAAGAAGTGTGACAGCAGTATGTTTTATCAATCGGTATCTTTTCTGTGTTAAATATGTTTAACGCCCTTCCGTTTATATTTGTTATTTTCTTTTAAGGGGCTGCTAAACAAAGATTGGACACAGAAATCAATGTATCTTAGTCAAAATGCCATAACAACATTGCGAACGACATATATCATGTTAAACCTATAAAGAAGTTATCATTTGAGCACCTACAGCTGCACAAATACATACGGACATTTAGTTGTTTGTTATGCATATAAGCACAGTCATGAATTTAGTCAGTATTACCACTAGCATAAATCCTGCCACTAAGTCCCGTCTGGAGCAACAGTTTGCACTACAGCGTTCGAGTGGAGGCCAATGTCACTTTGTGTTGATGTACGAGTTCCTCTTCTTTGTCACACCAGATATTGTCTGACGCAGTGCCTGCGTTAAGGCTGCCGTGGCTATACTGTAACGAGATGACCGAGCACTATGATTTTCTGCATCGCATTGCCTTTGGTGCAAGATGGGGCTATCTCGATCTGTTGTATAGCATCTTATCAGTCTCATATCTCTTAAGTTGGCGGCTTTCGTCTGGATTCGCGTCTTCTATCTGTTACTTTTTCACGTAAAGGCAGTCAGTCAGTAGCATGTTCTTTGCAGAACCTTGCTTTCATAACAACCCTCCGGAAAACTTCTCGATCACAAGCAGGATATCTTGAGTCCTATATATCCATCAGGAGCTCATCAGCCACATACTGCACCCGTCTACTCCTTGGCCTTCCTTATCCTCTCTTCTCAGGCATCCACCCTTCCATTATTGTTCTTTCTAAACTTTCGTGACGTTTCAAGTGGCCAGAATATTTCAACTTTCTGTGTTTTATAGTCGTATCAGCCAACCTTCTTCAATATTCAGTGCTTGAAGTATGGATGCATTTGTTCTTTTCTTTACCCATGATATTCTTGGAACAGTTGTGTAAGATTTATTTTAAATGACATGTATGCGCTGTTTTTTACATAAATTAGACTTCAGTATTGCCATGCTCGGATCTTTTAGCATAAGTTTGTTTCTAATATGCTCTTTAGAATAAATCTGACTTACCATCCTCAGATGGTCCGTTATAGTTGAGCATGAAAAGAGAAGGAGAGATGCATTTATATACGTATTCCAAAATGTCTAGCCGGCGTAGTAATACAGATGCATAGTAAAGAAATGAGAGAGACTTAGTAAGTACTCTCAGCCCGGAGCAATTAAGCATAGACCAATAAGGCAAGAGGAAGTAGTCACGGGCTTCTTGGAAACGAGGCAGAAATAGCTAGAACTTTGAAGTCCTGACCACCTGTTAAAAATTTTAAAAAAAAAAACGCCCTTGAGATTCCTTTTCACGCCTTAGCCGCATCGGACATATAGGAAGAGCATCCAATATTTTTTACAGACCACAATGTGGTCAGCATTACGCCAGCCGTCTTTACCTTATCAGGAAAACCATCTTGGTACCCAATTTAGGCAGGGTCGACCTGCGACGTCCCACACTATGATGAAATCCATGCAGTCGGTCTCGCAACGCCTAAGCTACGGACGCCGCCTTGATGTTCTTATGCAGTTCTAACCCTGTTTCTATGCGATAGCTAACACAGACGACAACAATTATTGTCTGTGACATCACTTCACATCGAACAATAAAACTGCACCAGCTATGTTCAAAAATCACCATTCAACGTTTATTTATTGCTCTGTTGTACCACTGAATGTCTCAAAGGGCGAGCAGTCTATTCTTCCATTCCGTTATATCGTGTAAAATAAACTGAATATCATGGATGAAATCCAGGGGAGCACCTTTGGCCTCTTTCGGCAAAGTTCTTTTTAGGGTTAACTTTCAGAGTCGTCGTTACTCCGATCCCTTTACTTCCCGTTTACGTGTCTGTTTTGTGATTCTCTCTTCGTTTCTTCTGAGAATGTGTTCAGAATAGAGCCATCGTCTATATCTCATAACTGTTGCTACTAGTGATTACCAATACATTTTCCTTTAACTGTCGAGAGTGTGTCCTATTTTATAATCAACCTTTAACTAGATTCGTAATCATACGGTAAAACTGTATTTATTTACATTTTTTGAAGAAAAAAAAATGTTGTTCGCTATAATCGATAGATAAACACAAGGTAGAATATAACAGGTAGGTAGGTAAGTTGTACACCACCAGGACATCACACAAGCGATACACATCTAGTGACACAAAGTACCACCATGCGGATGAGGATCACCTTTGAAGAGGTCCCGGAAACCCGCTCAGCCGTTAGGCTATATTAAAAAAAAAGTCATGGTGGGGCCTTCAAAATAACTAAAATTTGATCCTACATAGTGGACGACGCTAAAAATGATACAATATTACATAGACGTGATCATGAATAACGTAATTATCTAGTCAAACACCAGTATATACGACAGGCAACAGTAAAAGGAGTACAACATGAACTCCGTTAGAGGTTCCACATTTTGACTCCCCCCCCCCCCCCCCCCGAAAAAAAAACATTTACACTCATGCGTAAAATATACGTGTCACTCTGGTCGTGAATTCAGGCGGTTAATATACTATCACCGCGACGATTACCTTATCCCCTGTCAAAAATGTCAATTACTGCCCTTATTATACCACTTCTAAGGTGTAGGCAGGGGGTCTTTGAGCCTGAGAATTTACGGCTGCATGGCTAGTGCTGTCGCCACGAATGTGCAGGTGAATATTCAATTTTGCGCCCGACTGAAAAAAAAAACCCACAGCCCTTCCTAGGATTTGAAGCTGGGTCTCCAGCTTGAGAGCCCAGCTTTCTAACCGTTTCGCCAGCCGCTCCTCACGTTCTTAGTACATTTTGCGTTGCGTCTTATGTGGTGGCCGGTCTGTCAAAAGAAAATCTCCAGGAGCTCAATGGGCCAGAACATTTGTCAAACAGGCGACTCCTACTGAAGATTAGTAGGCACCTGCTGTACATGCTCACGTTGTGAGGTTCTTCCTCATCAAAGGATACATTATGCCGAAGTGAAATAAGCTACCGCAGTTGGATGTAAGCGACTACGTTTGCAGCTACAATAAATTTATCCATTTCACAGATAAAATGTGGTTTTAAAATAGTTTAATATTCAAGAAATTGTTCTTGATTGCCCTGTACATGTGTACATTTGAGGTATATCAAGGCCTTAGATACAGCTCTTTTTAAATTTGATGTATACTTTTTATAATCATAGAACACAAAATTAAAATCTAATTAAATTATTCTCACCTCTTTTCCTTGTTCATATTATATATATATATATAAAACAGAATGTGGTGTTGGAAAGTTCGGTTACAATTGCAACAACCACTGCAGCCCGAGATGCGCTCCAACCGGGGACCCAATGATTTCTCCGTGTAGCCATGAGACAGGTGAATGCATCAACGGATGTAATAGTGGTTACACTGGCCAGAACTGTGTTGCTGGTATGACTTTGTGTTGTCCCTCTTGCCGTTTGATTCACCGACAATTTGTTACTGCCCTCGGACAAATTTGCAATCAGAGGACAGATAGTGCTATAGAAAGTAGGCAGATTCAGAGAACTGGTCTGTCCCTGAACTGAAGTCTTTCTTTTGTCCATTTTACAGTCTTGTCTGATATATTTTACTGAAATAATTCAGGAAAAGTTATCACGAAATGTTCCTATTATGTGCATTTCGCGAAGCATAACCATTTTACATTTGCATTGCGACTGACTAAAATAGGCAGAGGGAAACTGGTCACACATCCAAAGGCATCAGGTGAACAAAGGGGACACGGTCTTATAGGACTATGATTTTGACACCTCCACAGCAGGAGAGTTATAAATGCATACAATTTTGCTGCTGCCATCAGTGCAATTATGTCTGTTGCACAACCTGATGTAATTTGAAAAAATAATAATAAAGTAATGTATATTGTTTATTGTTGATTCAACGGATTAGTATCATGGCCAACAGGTGTAACACATAAGTGCTCCGTTCTTCTTCTAACTCAAACTTGAATCCGAAAGAATCTCAGTACAGTGAACGAACTCGGCACTGTAGAGGATCCTGAAATGCTTTTTGTAGATTTCAACTTAAAATTTTGCACGGGCAGCGCCGTTAGTCTACTTTTTTTATATTTCCAACTGAAAGGCTGCAAATCAGTTGTTCAGGATACCCTCGAAGCCGGAAAAGTCCAACATTTCTAGGGCCTTGTTGTGAAAATCGTCGTTCTCCTGGCATAGTCTGCGGAGGCGTAGAATCCGGGAGAAGGAAATCGAGTACTTGCAGGAAGATTGATCGGAGGACTTGTAGAAAAGAAAAGCGTGGGAATCAGTAGGCTTATAGTATACCGAGGTGTCTGAGGCCTTTAGAGGCCACGGTGACCGTGAGATCCAGAAAATGCGCAGACGAATGTGAGGTGCTAGAAGTGCATCGGATGCTAGGATGGAAGTTGGAGAAGAAATGGGTGATGTTCTGCAGTTCAGTTAGGGGCATATCGGTGACTCCGATGCAGTCATCGATATTTCATGTAGAGTTAGGGAAGCCTTCAGGTATATGCATGACGTATTAAGTGCTCCAGGTAGCCCATCAAGAGGCAGGCAGAGCTAGGTCACACCTTGGTGCCTATAGCGACGCAGTTGATCTGGTTGCAAAAGCGGCCATTAAACTCGAAGGAAGAGTAAGAATCGGAAAGCTTGGATGCCATCTGAATGTGAAGTAGAGGTGTAGAAAAAGGAAACATCTGAGGTAAATATGTTCTAAATGGAAAAAGGTGCATCGGATCGATTGAAAGACAAAGATAACATAGTTCATATATTTGATGTTAGAGGGGAGACCAACGACCAGGGTCTGCAGGATACGGTCGAGGAACCCGGATATGAGTTCCGTGGGGAAAACGCAGGGGGACACGATCAGTCAGCCTGGGTTGTCATGTTCATGTATCGCGGGAAGCATAGAGAGGTCGGTGTTTCCCAGACAACTGTCCTCGACAAATTGAGACCTGGCCCGGACTAACAGATCTTGCTGGATAAAGGTTGTCATTGTACTTTTTACTATGTCGTTGTTATGAACCGTACCAAACTGTGTCTGGGGTTCACATAATGATGTGTCACTGAGTTGCATGTCCCCTTCTTGCGCATATACATTTCTCCTCCAGACTACTACCGCCCCTTTCTTATCCATATATTTAATAATAATATTATATCGAGATTTCAATCTTATGTGTGCCTGAAGTTCACGAGGTTAGAGGCTGGAGTGCCTAAGAAGTTTAAATGTTAATTTGTTGATCTCGAAAAGAGTTTTCTCAATGTATAGATCCAAGGCTCTAGATGTCCAGGGACTATGTGTCTACGAGGACCTAGGTTTTAGAAATCGGATAGTAAAGTCAGTGGGCTCAGTTGCTAAAATCTCGAGATCGAGTGTTGTGATTATAGTGCAGCCTGAGCCTACTAAAAACAAAAGTTCTGAGCGTCCCGAAGGAGATTGTATCGGTCGCTAGAAGGGCGTAGGGGTACAAACCTGAGGCCCTTACTGTGCACCGATATCTCGAACAGATGTGGACAGAGAGAGGTCCGGAGGTATACAAACAACCCGGTTGTCGTTGCCTACGGGAGGTGGGAAAGAGAAGAGAGTAGGTGGGGTGGGAGAAAAAACATTATGTCCCCTGTCATATGATCTCTGTCTCCAGACCCAGGATCTGACTCGAAGATTTGATTTGATTTGATTCAAAAACAGCACTCGGGGCATTCCCATAAGCGCTTCGTCCCCATCTTCAGCAGCCAGCTAAAAGTTCCGATACTAATGGTGCCAGTAGCTTTCTGAAAAAACGTCCGTCTTGCGACTCGAAGACTCCTTTAGTACAAGCAGTTAAAAGTTTCGCTGGAGACGGATGGACTGACGCGTGTTAGGATAGTAATGTTATACTCTTTGTATCTTGCCGGTATTATAATAGTAATGTTATACTCGTTGTATCTTGCCGTATCCCTACATATAAAATAGCTTCATAAGAGTAGACCACACGGCAGACCAAGAAGACGGCAGAGAATTAATATACAGACCGGCTAACAAACGCTGGGAGCCATGATGGTGTAACGGCTAATCGCTCTTCGGCGAATCCGAATGTCGTAGTTCAAATCCCCACAGTGCCCGATTTTTTTATATTTTTTTTTTAACTTGGCTCCCAGGTCGACCCAGCCTTAAAAAGTTACCGGGTAGAGTCAAGAGAAGTAAAAGACATTGAGTGGGATGTTGACCACATCTCGTGTCGAGAGTATCTTGGTCTGTAAATTATGCGTCTGGCGTCATATGCCCACTGCGCCACTGGCGTGTAAAGGACCTTTACGTTTTTTTCTCCAAAGCTACAGACGCTGGTTGTTGAGTATCCTTTATAGGACTTTGCAGAACCAACCCCAACAGCCCTTGGCAGTAGTGTGGTTTTTCTAGGCAAATTTACGTCAAGTAGTTTTATAGACGTTCGACAGACACTAAATGAATAGATAATGTAATTCACCGAAATGCGTTAAGGCGGGTTGTATCTGGCAGAAAAGGGCTCGGCATACTTGTGCTGGCTCCATGCTTTAATTGTCTGGTAAGTGTCTGGTAACTGTTGATGTTGTCTTATAGTTATTTAATTGTTCTTTTTTTTTCCTACAGTTCAGTCAAGAGCGACGACGACGACGACGACTTCTGGAAATAGTACAGAAAAAATTGCTGGTTTTTGTACGATGTTCTTTGCGGTAGTGTTTCTGGGATATTTATTGTGCAAGAAAAGAAATACACGATCAAAGGGAGAAAGTGCAGTTGGCCATTCTCGGCCTGTCGCAGAAAATATTGCATAGAAAATAGGTGAGTATTCTGCCTAACCCATGTCGGTTAAATAACGGTGATGATAGTACAAAGACAAATTACAAAGGCGATGGTGGAGATTGTGCTGATGGTGCTGTTGAAGATTAGAGTAGTTGGCTAAACCTTCCTTCGCGACGACCGGGTGACGAACTCCTTGAAGTCCGGAATCACGCCAGGGGGTAGGCAGAAAAGCCACAATTCTCCCAGATTTACGGTATGTATCATGGAATCAATGCCGCAGGGTTGCGATATCCGTAGTAGAGAGCCAAAGGGTTAAGAACTCATGGTTTCTGGATATTTAGAAGAAAAGAAAAAGAGAAAGGCCACCATCCTCACCCTATTTATCATCATTCCCATCATCGAATTTGTTTTCCCAATAACCAACATTGTTATTAATATCCTTGTCTCTGTCATATTCATCATCCTACAGATTCTTGTCTTGAGTCAATGACCTTGCAAAATACAGTGTAGCCATATTCTGTTCCTACGAAATGAGGAAACTTCCCCAGTTCAGTCATCCGAAATGAAGACTCTTTCACATTTCAATCTTCCGAAATTAGGACAGTCTCCTAACATTAAATTCCATTTAAAATGTGTCGAGTAATGGACCGTTTCCACACCTTTTAGGTGGTTGAGACACATATAGCAAATATTGCATACATTTCACAAAATGTTTGACTTGACCTTTATGTTTAGACAAATCGATGTGGTCAGCATCACGCATGCAGTCTTTAGTTCCCAGAAATTTACCTAGTACTCGATTAATTTTCAGGCCCAAGGAACGTACCATACGTTCACAGGTTCTTAGCTAGAAGCCCAGTTAACTCACGATGCGCCGATTTTATGACTCGCTTTACTACCACTTGGGACTGTGATGTTGAACCCTACTGCGATTCCCTGGCTCTGAACAACTTAGTGCATGATAAGGCAGACTTGGTGTTTACAGTTCGGAGGAGCAAATGCAGCGGGGTATGACGAGAGGTTCTGGAAGATGCTCGAGGCTCAGAGGAAAGGGAAGGCAAACACTTAATCAGAATGCTACTGGCATCATCGGAACTCTTCACTGGCTGCTGAGGATGGGGAGCGGAGTGTTTATGAGAATGCTCCGAGTGCTTAAATGTCGGTTCTTGAATCATCTCAACTAAATTTTGCTGAATCATTTCTTGCTTCATTAGCATTCTCTTCGTGATGCACCCCCTCCACACAACACAGTCCATGGAATTCAAGAGAACATTGACAAAAAATCTCAACAAAATGGGGTAGCAAAAAAATGTGCACAAAACATCAAAACGTAACGTTTCGGCCGGGCAGCCTTTTTCAAACATAAGTGAACTACACGAACGAAACAACGAGGAGAAGAGAGTATGTAGATCTCTAAGGCGGGACGTGAGCAACTTTAAAAAAAAAATGTGATGTGGAATAAATGAAATAAAATAAACGATGGCTAAAAAATATAGTCACAACAAATAAACAGTAGTATTGTTAATATATAATATAATACTGGGAATACCAAAAATTCACACTTTAATGATAAATAAATGAAACTGATAAGAAATAGAATAAAGTAATAATATGAAATAAAATATTAAAAAAAACAGAAAAAAATTACCATTTAAAATGTGATAAGAGTTGAACTATTTAGATGAAGGTATGTTGAATATTGATACCACCTGGACTAAAAACGCCTAGGCTGTGGATGAGGCGATTTTCCAAAGCGAGGCGCGTAGTATGATTGCCAGAGCAAGATATTAAAGCTGTGACATATAAATCATATTTACCTCTGTGGTCAGAGCTATTAAAATGGAGAGGGATTGTTTCAAGTGGCTTTTTGTCGATATCGGAGAGGTGTTCCCGGAAACGATCAGCTAGCTTCCTGCCAGTTTCACCAATGTATGCCTTGTTGCATCGTTTGCAGATAATTGCATACATTACGTTGCGGGATTCCAAAGTAAAAGGTTCCCTAATTTCAAAAGAACCATTAGGGAAACTGACCGAAGAAGTCTGGACAACGAAAGGACATGTTTTGCAAGTGCTGGGTGGGGATTCAGTAGTCCCTAAAGGAAGTGCTGTGTGGATCAGTGGGAGTCGGCGTCGAACAAATATGTCTTTTAGGTTCCCGTCTTGTCTATAAACTAATCTAGGTTTCTCACTAAAGATAATCTTGGTGTCCGAATCAGAGCGGAGGATGTCCAAATGACGAAAGAATACTTTGGAAGCATCCACATTGTTAGGGTGAAATGTCAAGATAAATTTGGGTCCATCACTGGTGGAATTACGTGTGGTAGGGCAAGCATTTCTCCTGGTGATTGTCAAAAGTTTGTTTAGAGTCAATAGATAGAAACGGGCACGGAAGAAATCAAGAAGTTCAACTGATGTATCAAAGAAGTCAGAATCATCAAAGCACAAATTGCGCAATCAAAGGAGCTGTGAAAACGGAGTTGAAATTTTACAAGGTACTGGGCGAGAAGACGTATAGAGGAGATGTGAGAATCCATGGGTTTGTAGTAGGCTGTGGTCTTCAGACACGGGAAATTATTGCTAACCGTGATGTCAGGAAAGTTTACTGAAGTGGTGGAGATCAGTGAGGTGAATTTGATAGCCGTATTGAAATTGTTGATGTAAGTAATATATTTGTCAAGCAAAACTATGGACATTTTGGTGATTACAAAGACGACGATGGAGATGGTGCTGATGGTGCTGATGGTGCTGATGGAGATTGTGATCGTGGCGGAAGGGAGGTGGTGCTGGTAATGGTGTTATTGTTTATAATGATAAAGATTAGTTTTTAAAAAAATATACTAGGGCTATTACAAATTCAACCTCTAATTGGCTGACGGATGTGGCAGATGATCTCCAGATGGGTGTATCAGACGCAGGACATCTTGCTCAGGATAGGAAGGTTTTCCGGAGGGTTGTTATGGCAGCGAGGTTCCGCGAGGGACATGCTACTGAATGAATGAATGAATGAATGAATTGGCTGACATTTAAAAAATACAGCTTGCCATAGCGGCACCTTTCATTGATTAACTGGTACTATTAACCGCACGGCGATGATAAATATGTTGAGAGGGGAATCTGAGAGCCTATGGGTGTGTCCAAAGTGTTGTGAAGATAATCTATCTCATAACTCATAACCCTTGGCACTTCTCTTTCTTTTCACCACCGAACCATTTGTATAGATAATCAGATCACGTCAACTCTGTACGGCTTCGGGTGTTATTGCTTCGCTTATTTCAGTTTAATCCTAAAGTTTCACATTGTGTACGATCAGCATCTCAAGGTTGAGAATCGGAAAGTTGCAAATATGGGAAACTAAATTCAACCGAACAGCTACATGTCACAGTTCTAACAAGTGAACATTCAGATTTACCTTTATGTAAATTTATGTCTTTGCCTCAGAATAGATTTGACTCAGCATAATGGATTTATGAGAACATCATGATTGCTTTCACAGTTCGCTAAAATATGGACACACACACACACACACACACACATCTATATATATATATGTTGTTCGTTCATCACGAGTGATAAAGACCACTTTTATCCAAAGTAGTAATTATCAATGATTATGAATACGAAGGTGGCTGATTGATCCAATATGAGCCAGGAAAGTTCTTGAGCAGTGCGGACAAAAGATTGAAGCCGCAGTAAGTGTGGGACTAGCAGTACGATTCTTTCTAGCCCCGAGGTTTTTTCGAGCAACCGAAGTCTGGGACTCTGGTTGTCAGTAAAGAGGAGCTTGAGTCACATTTACGCAAAATGTACTCTTACAAGAAGAGGAATAAGCCTCTCGATAACAGTCCAGAGATCCTTAGCGGCCTAAAGCAACCTGAGTTGCCGAAGGTATCATTTAAAGTGATACCTCCCTCTTGGTCTTATGTTGAGGAAGTTGTGAAAAGAGCCAGCAGCAAGTCTGCTCCAGGTCCGAATGGTGTTCCGTACGTTCTTTACAAGCATTGCCCGAAAGTCCTACGAATGCTTCATCGCTTGTTGAGACAATGGTGGAGCCGAAAACACATGTGTCTGGAGTGGCAAGAGGCCAACGGGGTCTACATTCCAAAAGATCAGGACTCGAAGAGTCTTTCCCAATTCAGGCCTATCTCGAGGTTGAATGTTGAGGGCAAAATATTCTTCTCGGCCAAGGCTCGATGGCTCAATAGGAATAAACTCACAGGGAGCAAGTACAGCAGGGATCTACCAGTCGTCAGTAGAAATTATCCTCGTCGACACGCGTTTCGGCCAACGATTCCTAGACGCATTCGGAGGTGGGCCCACCTGAGTTCATGAAGCTCAGGGCTGGTTCCCTGCTGCACGAAATTACCGGATGGTGTTTTTCTTTCGGCCAGAGACAAGACGACTTGGTGGTTGCAGAAGGTACTGTGAGATAAGAAGTAGCCACGGCAGCCTAATTAAAGCAGACAGCATGCCTGGACGACCGAGCGACAAGCTTACGTTTGGTTTACCCGACACATGTTGGACTTTTGTTAGCAGGTGGCTGAGGAACACTGGCAGACAATTCGGACACGATGGACTTTCAAGGGGTGAGAAACCCTTTTCCACTAGACACCCGGACCAGCTCACCGAGGCCCGTCCCCTACGTTGTTGCGTTGCGTCCAAAGCCAGATAGAGGCCCTTTCGGCTACCTCTCCCAGTTTTTTGAGTGTTCGTTTCCGTTCATTACCGCGCAATCCTAGTTCTTTAACCACATTGTAGAGCGAAGTGGAAACGAGGCCTCTCGCTCCCACTTCGACAGCAAAGACCCGTACTGTGTACGCCTCGTTTCTCCTCAGACCGGCTGCTAAATCACTGTATTTCTCGAGCTTATACATGTGATTCTCCTCCATACGCGAGTGGAGAACTATGTCCGGTCGCAGGCCGGTCTTACGGATCAACTCGGGGTACCTTTCATGGCCCGGCAGATCAACCGCCAGTAACCAGTCCCTCGCAGAGTCTAGCACAGATGGAGCGAATGCGTTTTGGTTGACCTTACCTTTTGGAACCTGCCCAGCCTTGAAGAAACGAATGGGGACGATACTAGAACTGGCTCTGGCGTTAGCCCTCATTCTAGCCTGGTCGACAACGGCTGCTAACTCTTTTAGCACCTTGTTGTGTCGCCAGGTATATCGGCCTTGACCTTGGGCTTTCCTGCACGCGGACAGGACGTGCTCAAGAGTTTGCTTCGATTTACATAACGGGCAAGCCGGATCGTTGGTCGCAGACCATTTAACTATGTTAACACCGGACGGTAATACATCGTACGCCGAACGAACGATAAAGCTCAGTCGCAGCGGGGTCATCCGCCAGATCTCACCCTATGTGAGTACTCTTGGCAATGCGCTCTCCAGGCTGACCCAATGGCCCTGCTGCGACTGCTGGGCTGCTTTCTGGACCCGAACCTCGTTTTCGTTGTCCCTCACCGTTTGTATTACCATGTCTCTGCGTTCTTTGGCTGAGGCCTTTGACCACCAATTGACCTTCCCGTGACCTAGGCCTCGACGGTCGGTTTGAGTGTATCCCATTATCTCTTTCAATTTTAGTGCATTCTGGGCAGATTCTATCGCATCGAGGACCCTCCATTTCTGGCCAGTCTCAAACAGTATCTGATGGCAAACAAGTACATCGAAACGAGTGTTCAGAAAGGTGGAATCCCGGGCGTCCCTGGGTGCCTTGAACACGCGACCATGAATTGGGAGTCTATACAGAGAGCCAAGCATGAGAGAACCGAATTGCACGTTATATGGAGGTAAACGGGCCGGAACATTTTTCAACAGCGGACTACTACAGAAGATCGGTAGACACCTGCCTTGCGTGCTCCCGTCTTGGGGTCCATTCTCATCGTCGGTTATGGTATGCAGAAGTGAAATAAGCTGCCGCAGTAGAATGCAAGCGACAACGTTTGCACCTACAAGAAATCATTCGTTTTACCGTCAAAACGTTGTTGTATAATTTTTTAATATCCAAGAAATTGTTCTTGATTACCTAGTTCATGTCTACAATTGGGCTATATCCTGCCTTTAGAAACAGCTACTCTTAAATTTGATATATACTTTTTTTTTTAAATATAAGAACACAAAATTAAAATCAAATATATATATATATATGTCTAATATAGTACATACTGAGCTGGTTGAGGGTCTATGGTTCATTAGGAGGCCAGAACGGCAAAAGATGAAAAAGAATAACGATTTTATTGGGTTAATTTTTTAATATGACTATTACGTGGCTGATTGTCGAAACTAAAAGAGGTCCACGCTTCTGATCTATTGGGGAACGAATGGCCTGTGTGATTTGATTATTTCAGACGAAAGAATTTCTTTGCGTTCTTTGTTATTTTTTTCTGTGGCATAGTTTAACTAAATAGAGGGGGGGGGGGGGGGGGGGGGGGGGGGGGGGGGAGAAAATAGAAATCGCACGTGTATAATACAATCATTGTCTGCTCAGATATAGAGATAGTCTTTGACCCCCCACCACCACTAAATCCACCTACTACTCATCAAAGGTTTTTGGAAAAGAAAGACAATAGAAATCGTAATTAAAGTATTGTTTATCTATGTATATAAAAATCAATGTTTGTGTGTTTGTTTATAAGCTATAGACTTGGAGACTACTGAACCGATTTAGCTGACATTTTCAGGATGTTTGTTTTGATACCGGATGTTTACCCATCCTGGTTTGAAAGTCTACCTGTCGTTGTTAGAGATAGGTACCACATTTGTTGCAAAAATCTTCGAAACTAATATTTCCATTTGTAGTGGCATTTAATTATAGCTACGTTAGTAAATGCGCATGAGCGATCGACATTTCACAGTGCATGAGCAGTAGACACGGGTCCCTTAATTTTTTTACATCCGCCCGTACAGCAAACCAGACTATCTCTATATCGCTGATTGCGACGTTAACTATACTATACACGATTTCTATTTTCTTTCTGTCCAAACAACGTTCGGTGAGTTAGAGAGTAGTCCGTGGATTTGAGAGAGGGGTAGAGAAAATAGGAAAAGGGGGGGGGGGGCGATCTATGTCTGCGCAGACAATTATTGCGACATTTAGCGTATTAGACACGTACGATTTCTATTATTGTGCCGTTTAAATAATACTTGAAATTTATATCTAGGATATCTGTTAATGAGAAAATAATTGCCAGCGGTTTTGAGTTGTTAGAATCGGGACACACATCTTACGTAGTTTTGTTATCTTTTCGTTGTTCAATAGCACTAATTGTCTGGTCGAATGGTTAGTACACTAGGTTCCCGTGGGGGACACTAGAGTTCGAATCCCCAGTGCTATAGTTTCCTTTTTTTTTTTTTACCTAGAAGCGAAATAAAACCCAGACCTGCTCTGTCGTGGCGACAGCACTAGCCATGTGGCCATAAAAAAAACACAAAAAAACAGATATGTGGGTAAACCAGTTGATAATAAAATTTGACCATTTCGCATACTAATGATTTCTTTTCAAACTTTCTGAATGCATGGTAACGCTGAAATTTCGTAGATTTCCATTTATTTTCATTTAGATTTAATTATTTCTTTTGACATTGCGTTAGAATTAGGCTGTATTGTTTATCATAGCGTTCATTTCCTAATTATTGTGCATTTTTCCTGTTTTCATTGCATTTCACTTGTTTCCCCCCCCCCCCCCCCCAAACTACTTCGATAAGGAAAGAGTAGTCGGTGAATTTGAAGGGGGTGGGGAGGGGTAGCGGTAGCATAAACTGGGAACTGAAAGAGCTTCAAGTCAAAGTAACTGCCTTACCAACTCAAAGTAGCAGTACTAATAGTTTTGATTGAGCGGTTACACCGTAGTGCTGTCATTCCAGAAACCGCATTTTTCTGTCAGGGAGTAAAATTACGCATCCTAACCTGACCAGTCCGTGCCGACAGCTTTAGCCTTGCGGCGCCAAATCCTCTGGCTCACGACTCCCTATCTACTACTACGGTAAAACAATTAGCAGTGACATTATTTTATTTATTGTGGTAGCGGTGGTGGTAGTAGTTGTACTGGTACTTGAAGGATAGTGTGGTAAAAATTGCACTAGCCGCATTTACTACTCATTACAATTCCTGCTCCCTATTTTAGTCCGAATATCAACGTCAGTTACAAAAAATATCGTCGGGTGATGACTTTTAAATCCTTTGATGAGAGAGAGAGAGGACAGATGGCGCGGAAAGGGGGGGGGGGGGGGGAAGGGGTGATGACAGAAACTATTAACTTAAAGAGTTTAACTCATGATTTTAGAGTTTTCATTTCTTAATTTGTTTATATTATACTAACGATACCTCCGCTATTCTCATTTTTTTGACGACTCACCTGGTTATTTACCAGTACAGTAGTAAGCTTTACTTCTGTTTCTTAAAAAAATACAAACTGCTTAAGCATGTGATAACCAATTTTTGTTTAACTGTGCTAATAATACCATTTAAACGACCACTAATATAAAGACTCAATTATATGTTGCGTGTTCTAAAGTGCCAAACCGGACTATCTCTATACCTGTGGAGAGAATGATTGCGACATTAACTTTTTTGATTAGGGAGCGAGTAGTAGGTGAATTTAGGAAGAGGGGGGGGGGTGGGGGATAGACTATGATTGCTACAGTAATTATATTAGACACGTGCGATTTCTATTTTCTTTCTTTTCCATTTAGCCAAACTATTCTACAGCAACGCGTGGCCGGGTACAGCTAGTTGTTTATAAAACTGATCACTATCATGGCACACGGGTGTAACCCATACGTTCTCCGTATTTCTTCTAACTCAAGGCTGAGTCCGAAAAATTTCAACGCAGTACACTGTCCTCTTTTCATCGGTGAGGATCCTGAAATGCTTTGGGTAGACTTGCAACAACAAATTTTGCATGTGCAACGCCATTAGGCCACGCTTTTTGATTTCAAACAGAAAGGCGGCAAAAAAGACATGTTCAGGATACCCCATGAAGACGGAAGAATTCCAGCATTTCTATTGCCTTGTTGTGAAAGTCGTCGTTCTCCTAATATTTTCTGTGAAGGCGTACACGTTGAGAGAAGGGAATGGTGTCTCTGCAGGAAGATAGATCGGAGGACTTGTAGAGATGAAAAGCGTTGGAATCATTAAGTTCATTCATCGCGGTGATGAGTCCATCGTGACAGTGAGATCCAGAAAATACACTGACGAAGCTGAGATGCTAGAAGTGCATCGATGCTATGATGGAAGTGGGAGAAGAAATGCATGACGTTCGGCAGTTCAGGTAGGTGCATATTGGTGACACCTATGCAATCATCGAAATAGCTCCTGTAGACCTCAGGAAGCCTACCGTTGAATGCATGACGTATCTGGTACACGGGATAGCCCATGAAAAGGTAGACAGAGATAGGTCCCATCTTGGTGCCCATAGTGATCCCGCTGATCAAGTTGAAATATCGGCCATTAAACCCACAAGAGTTTAGAGTCAGCACTAACTCAGACAAACGTATCAGAAGGTCGGTGGCTATGGCAGGACTGACTCTTTGATCCAGGAAGAATCGGAAAGTTTGGAGGCTATCCAAATATGTAATAAACCTGTAGAGATAGGTAACATCTAAGGTGAAGATGAGGTACCTGGAAGAAAAGGTTTATCCGATCGATTAAAAGACAGAGTTAGCAAAGTTAGTTTCTTTGATGTCAGAAGGGAGACCAACGACCAGGGGCTGCAAGATGCTGTTGAGGAACCCGGATACGAGTTCCGTGGGAAAAACGCAGACGGACAGGATCGGTCTGCCCAGGTTTTCATGTTTATGTATCTTGGGAAGCATAGAGAAGCCGGGCTTTCCCATACAACTTTCTTCCACAAAAAGAGAGTTTGCCCAGGCAGAAGATATTCCCACATAAACGTTGTGATAGTAATGTTTGCTATAATAGTTTTTTTTTGTTACCGTCCATCTTATACCTGGGGTTCATTGAAAGATGTGTCACTGAGTTTTGCCTGTCCCCTTCCAACACATATAAATCTTGTCTCCAGACTACTACCACCCCTCCCTTATCTGCATATTTAATTACAATATCGTCACAACGTTTCAATCTTGTGAGCGCCTGAAGTTCTTAAGGTAAGAGGTAAGAGTGCCTGAAAGGTTTGAGCTTCAATTTGTTAATCTCGAAAAGAGTTTTTAAATGTGTAGATCCAAGGCTCTAGATGCCCCAGGGCTAGGGGTCCAGCAGGACCTTGGTTTTGGAAACCAGATATTTTAGTCAGTGGGCTCAGGTGCATTGGTACTTTCAGGTCGAGTGCTGTTATTATATTGTAACCCGAGCCTACGAAAAAGGTTGTGAGCGTCCTGAAGGAGAGCGTATGTGTCTCTAAAAGGGCATGAGGGTACGGATCGGAGGCCCATACTGAGGACCGATATCTCGAACGGATGTGAACACAGGGAAGTATACTGACCACCTAGTTGTCGGCGCATACGGGAGGGTAAAAAAAAGGTAGAGAGTAGATGAGATAGGGGAAAACGCCTGGTTCCCAGTCACACGATCTGTGTCTGTCTCCAGATGCAGGATTTTTTCTTTTTAAACAAGCAGTTTAAAGGTTCTCTGAGACGGTTTAGCCTGTCACGTATTAGGATAGTAACTGTTTTACTTTTTGTAACTTGCTGTTTCGCTACACATATAATAGCTGAATACAAGTAGACCACAAGGTAGACCAAGAAGACTGTAGAGAATGTATGTACAGACCGGCTAACAAACATCGGGAGCCATGTTGGTGTAACGGTTAGACGCTCTTCTGCAAATCCAAATGTCGTAGTTCAAATCCGCAAGGTTGCCAGATTTTTCTTTCTTTCAAACATGATCTTGGCTGCCAGGTCGACCCAGACGTAAAAAGGTACCAGGTAGAGTCCTGCGAAGTAAAAACGGGGCTATCCTCCGAATATCGGTCCTAAATTATCCAGGCTAAGAAAATACCCTCGCGGGGCCTCAATGTTTGTGACGTTGCAGCCAGGAAACTGCGATAAATATTTAGTAAATAACGCACGACCTGTGCCGTCGTGGTAACGTCGCGTCTGGGTAAATTCTATACACAAACCTTCACTCAATAGTGTTGCAGTTCCACTGTTGTGACAGATTCTGGAGGCAGCGTCGTAATTGTAATACTCCTTGCCCTAACCCTAGCTCTAATCCTAACCGTAACCCTAAACCTAGGACCCAGGGGAGAAGTTAAGCCTACGACCCAGGGGAGAAGTTAAACTTAGCACCCTCGATTATTTGGGACCGATATTCGGAGGAGTGTTTCCTGCGGTATGGGGTATATTCGCCGGAAAGAAGTCCGCAATTTGCATATGACTGAGGCCCTGTTATGATATTTTCCTAGCCGTGATAATTTGGGACCGGAAGTCGGAGGATTGCCAAAAACGGCAAGTGTAATGTTGACCGTCGGCGTCTGTGGCTTAGGTGTTGCGAACGCGCTTCGTAATGTCGGGGTGCCGGGTTTGATCCCTGCTGCGGAGGGTTTGTCTTGCGATGAAAGAAACATAAGACATCTGCTGGTGCCACGCTTTAATTGTTCGGTGAAGTCTGGTAACTTTTGATGTTGTCTTAAAGTTATTTATCTGTTCATTTATTTTCACAGTTCAATCAAAAGCGACGACCACTTCTGGAAATAGTACAGAAATCATTGCTGGTCTTTGTACGACCCTCTGTTTGGTAGGGTTTCTGGGATATTTGTGGTTTAAGAAAACAAGTACACGATCAAAGGAAGAAAATGAAGCTGGCAATTCTCAGCCTGTTGCAGAAAATACTGGACAGTAAAAAAGGTAAGTAGTCTGGGCAACCTATTGCCAGTTCCTAGCACCGATAATAAAGGAGAGATGCCGGTCGTAGGGCCAGGATTTGAAAATGTCAGTATACTACAGAAAATTTTAAATTGTAAGTCATTAACCGGGGAGGGGGGGGGGGCGAAGGCGCAGGGGAAAGGGGGGAGGCGACATTGCTCACAGAGGCCAACGGTGCTGGCATGGATTCATACTGCGATATTAAAACAACTGCACATATATTTTGAATTAGGAATCTACATCACAGAACTCGGGACGGCCCTATTAGCGATCGTCCCTTTCTTCGGCAGCAAGCCAAGAATCAAAATTCCTAGACTAACTGTCTGATTGTGTATCCGTCTCACTATTCCCCTGAGTGTCGAGCTTCGGCCAGATCCCCTTGGTATTCCTCGCAGTGCTATTCTCCTAAGACCGTCATGATCTACTAGTGCCTAGGCACTGTGCTCACGCTCCCAGAGGGCCCTCACAACATCTAGCTTGTCATACATCAGTTTACACAGCGTGGTGCAAAAGTGGCTAGTCTACTACTACTAGTGCACACCACAGAATATAACAGAAAAAACTGGGAGCCCTATTTCACATATAAAGGCTACGGTGCAGTCGCCCACATAACACGATATCTATGCAAATAATAATCTATAGGTGAAGGGAGTGTCCATGGCTATAGAAGAGCGAGCTTCTCAGCAAAACATCCTTTGGACCACCATTTAAAGTTTTCACATTGTGAGTACTTTACTTTGCCAAAATGTACTAAAAGCAATTGTTGGGGTAAGATAGAGCCGAAATACAAATTTTCCGTGTGTGACCATATTGGTCTTATAGTCTTATAATGCCCTTCTTAGACGCCTTCGTTAGAAGGTATACAGCAGAACCATCATCTCTGCTTTTGTGCAGCTTCAATGGTGGACCCTAGAACAGGCATGGAGAGCGAAGCGAGCAGCAGTTATGAATTTACAGAAAGTGCGAAAGGCACCTAACAGATTACAAGAGGATGTAGAGAGGCTTAAAAGAGTTAAAAAAGAAAAAGTAGAATATTTCAAGCGCTGTGCAGCAGTTGCAAAGAAGGCTTAATTGGAACATTTTTTTGAACGAAATCGTAGGGTATAGATAACTGGGTAGGTTTTGGAGACTTCACAGACAGTAGCAAAGGAATGATCGGCCTAATACAACATGCATTAAATACACTGATAATGATAAACCAATGACAACAGACAGAGAGAAAGGGAATGATTTTTTAAATAGATTTATAGCCCAAACTAATCATAATGATATCGAGCTTAGAAAATTAGTTAGAAATAATCTGTTTATTACAATAAATGAATTGAGTTGATTTGATTGGATTCAAGAACCGACATGACATCACTCGGGGCATTCCCATAAGCTCTCCGTCCTTATCTTCAGCAGCCATCGATACTAATGTTGCAAGTAACGTTCTGATTAAACGTCCGTCTTGCCTTTTGTCTGAGCCTCCAGCATCTGCCAGAACCTCTGGTCGATCCCCGCTGCATTAATCTCACAAGACTGTGATGATCCATCTGCTCCTCCGAACTGTAAACGCTCTCCCGCAAGGCACTAACCAAGTCTGCCTTATCATGTATCAGTATTCCACCAAGTTGTGCATAGCCAGCCAGTCTGTTCCCCTGTTCATTTCCTAACACACCGGCGTGCCCTGGTGAAAAAAATCAAGACAATACACCTCACCCGTGTCCTCTGCACGAAGCATACCTGGTCTGATCCTAGTCAGCATGCTTTTTGAATCAGTTAGAATCTCGATGTGTGTGTGTGTGTGTGTGTGTCGTGTTCTCCAGCCAGCGGAAAGCTACAGTGACCGCCTCCACCTCTATTCTTAAGCTGGATGTTGCGTATCATATGCTAGGCGCTCCTGCACCAAACGTCTACCATTAACTTTTGCTAAGAAGCCCCAAGCACTTCGTTTGCCTTTTGACACTGAACCGTCTGTGAAAATGATCAAATCCTCTGAGCGCGCATTATCTTGAATTAATTGCTGAATTTCCACCTCTGTGGCACCTGCTGGCTTGTCTTTGCATTCCCGGCTCAGCTTGATTATGACTACACACCATTCTGACTGTTCAGGTGGCACTTTGACCTACTCCTCTAATCGCCTAATGTTCTCAAGGATGCAGTCCTGTCTCATTGTGTCTGCCTGAGCCCTTCATGACCTCCCTCTTATCAGCCGCGGACCCTTAACTGCACCCAGAGCTACATGCAGAGGGTGGTCTGTGTCTGCAGCTACCATGAGATATGACTTAGCCTATAGCATCCTGTCCCTACCTGGAACCGTCGGCAAACCAAGGATGTATCGTATACACACCACAGGGGTGTCTCTGGTGTAATCCAGAACGACCAGCATAGCCGCGTTATACAATAAATAATAAGAAGTTTGAAGATAGTATTAGGGTGGAGAATTTAAAACGTGTATTGCAAAAACGCTAAGGACACTCTGCCTGGGCCAGACGGAGTCAGGTATGCCCACTTCATGCTGATTGCGCTGAGGATGAAGACTTAGGGAGATGGCTTTTTACTTCGAAAGAGCATCAGAACAGCTTCAGCTACTCTAAAAGGAGATAAGTACACAGTTAAGAATCTTTGCCATCGAGATCTTATCTCTACTTCCATGAACAATGTGTTAAAGCAGCTGGGCTTGCCTGGAAACGAGCACAAACGATCACTTAAAACTAGGGCGACGCTGCTGAAAGGTCTTTGAACTAGTTCTGGACACAACGAAACGTCGTGGGGAACAGGCCTCAGCAGGATTGTCTAGTTGTCTAAAAGGAAAGAAAGTCTTATCCCTTAAGTCTATCGTGTCCGAATTGTCTGCCAGACTCCCTCTGATAATTGCCAACTAAGTCTAACATGTGTCCGATGAACCAGCTGTAACCTTGCCACTTGGTCGTTGATGTAGCCGGCTGATCTAATAGGCTACCGAAGTGACAATATCTAACTTCGAAATTTTGTTTATCATCATGCTTAATGACGATGCTTCAGGCTAATAATCATGTATTTTCATAATTTTCAGATATCTGCAGCACCATCGAAGATGTTTTGGCGCCATATTTGCAGACATAGATAATACTTTAAAAGCATTGGGTTTTTTTTTTCCTGACGTGTCTTACAGCTGTTAATAGTCTAAATATATGTATAAATAAATCAAAATTAAAAATTTAAATTAGTTCAGTTTCAATGTAATTAAATTGTTTGAGTCAACGTGTTTTAAACCCTCGCGAAAAGTCTTGGTTCTTGGACTATTTCAGAAATTCAGCCATGATCCAGCACCTGAGTTTTGCCTGTGCCTCCGTTTTACAGATCTTTCGCATGGGAGGCAAGGAACCAACACTAGGCATGCGATGTCTACTGTTGGTTGTTTGCCTCCCAGGCAGATGCACTCAGACATTTATGAAAGCCCTATTTAGTCGACACGACATGCCATGCAAGAAGACTGTCAAAATCGTCCTCTATCCCTCTTTTCACAGATCTTTCCAGTGGTCACCACATGTTCTATTTTCACTCTTCTCTTAACATAGCCGAAAAATGATGACTGTCTTCTTCTGATGTCTGTGATAAGTTGTCTTCGTTCTCCCGCCTCTTTTCAAAACCTCTTGGTTGCTCTTTTTGGCTGTCTAAGGTATTTTAAGCATTTTTCTAGAACACCACATGTCTGAGGTCTCAAGAAATGGTTTCGCCTGCCTACCGACAGATCGATTACTTCCTGCTAAATCAATTAGACAGTTACTGATAGCATCAGGATAGACCTCTTTGCTTGCTATCGAAGATGGGATCAGGGGGGGGGGGGCAGGTGGGAGGGGGTTATAGGAGTGTCCCGAGTGCTATGATGTCGATTCGTAATTTAACTTTGAAGATTCAAGAAGCTATAACGGTCTCTTAGGGTTGGATATTCTGTCACCTTGCACTAATGAGAAATACGGATTGCGCACCAAAATGTTGAATGTTGTATTAAGAATCGACATCACAGCACTTATGACACTCCCATTGGTGCTTTTTCCCAATCTTTAGCAGCAAGCGAAGAGTTCCAATTCCGATGGCACTAGTATTCGTCGGATTGTATATCCGTCGCATCCTTTCCCTGTGTGTTGAGCGTCGACCACATCCCCTGGTAAATCCCCGCAGCGCCATTCTCCCCAGACCGTAGAGATCTATATGCGCATCTGCACTGGATTGCGCACCAACAAATGACAAACTGCAAACAGCCGTGATGCACCGTGTGATACTAAAATGATCCAGCTTAATGACAGGAAACTACAGCAAAGATCTTAAAAATGACCTGAAACAACAATTACAGGTGAGAAATAAACAATACACTGTTTAAAAAACCAGATTCCGTAATTAGTCCGAGTGGATGCTTTACTGAACACAAACAACACCCACACACAACTTGCGACTTGACAAGCAGATGACTGGGCTACAGTGTCTCCCAGGAAAACAGATATGCAAAGAATGATAGTTACCTTCGACCGAGGGTGCAGGGAACAGATAGCCTCTTATAACATGTCAAAATATCCAGGATGAGAATGGACGTGGAAGTGGAGGCAATAACGACAGTTTTCCCATGGCTTGAAGATAGCACAGACAGATATTTTGTGATTGTAAGACTTAGGCTGCAAGCTTCGGAAAACTGAAACGTGTCCTGCACGCAAAGTTGCTGTATTGCTTGATACGACCCCGTTTAGAGAGATATAATGGATTTTATGTCAAGGAGATTCAGGTGTGCTAGGTAGAGAGCAAGTTTAAAGACTTTCTGCTGTCGCTTCTCTGGACTGTAAGTTACTATATAATAAAACTGATGGACAGTGCGCAAGCACTGCTAGGGAAATCATGCACTTAAGGACTAATTAAACCCGGAGTGTATAGGGGTTCCGGAAGATATTCAACACTAAAGGGAAAACTGAGGCGGACTTTTAATCATAACTGGTATTACAAGCATATCAACTCCTCGGGAGGGGGGTGGGGGCATGTGTGGAAATGTCCCGAGTGTAGTGATTCTCTTCAATCATTCAATAATGTTTTTATTCATTAAATCATTCATTTATTGAGTCATGGCTGCAGCTACCATGATTTCGCAGTCTCTTTGCTGGCTGTTGAGTGGGGACATAGAGCTGACATAGACATTTTTCCTAAATGATGCGAAGTTGAATCTTTACCCAGATAAACCTAGATTTGATCTGCTGATTCTAAGAAATAAAAATGTCAGTCAGAATTGTTCTGTAAGCTCTATATTTTGAGATAACAAGGAATGGCTCTTTTAACAGGGCAATTATTAAGCAGAATCCTAGATTCAGATGACGTTATTAGCATTTTGACCTCTGTTTGCATTGATATTTTCTGTAATTTTTGTGTACTTTTAACCTATCAATTAAAACAAAC
Source organism: Candidula unifasciata (assembly GCA_905116865.2). Lineage (NCBI taxonomy): Eukaryota > Metazoa > Mollusca > Gastropoda > Stylommatophora > Geomitridae > Candidula > Candidula unifasciata. The sequence goes on from CAJHNH020003051.1 coordinate 50,662, forward strand.
ATATAAACACTGTTTAAACGTTATCAATAATATTTGTTTATCATTAGTCAACACACACAAACATGTAGTTTTTTTTTTTTTTTTTCTGAGGATTTCTTGGAATGTGATAAGCCCAGACAGTAACGCTTAAGAGCCAACCAGTAATCTTCTATAATTCTGGATCTCTTTTCCTTTGTGTGTGTGTGTGTGTGTGTGTGTGTGTGTGTGTGTGTGTGTGTGTGTGTGTGTGTGTGTGTGAAATCTTTACTTTGCTCCACACTAAAGTCAACAAGACTCTCCAGAAAGAAATGTTAGTTCTTATAAATGTCTTCATTTGTTTTAGTTGTACCAAACTTTCTGGAGAGCTTTAAGAAAGACACTCATTTTGAATTAGTAAGAAACATGCTTTTGATGATCGTTTTGACGCTGGGAGGCAAAATTGGCATACCGTTTTCACTACCTCCATAAACTTTTACATTTCGTTCCTGATAATCGTGGTACTTTAGTGAGAAGCGCGAGATGATAGAACTGATCAAGATTTAAAAAAAAAAACAATTGACTCTCGGATGACAAATTTATACAGATTCACTGTGTGACCCTCAAGTATGACTTTCGACCATATCGCATTCCAGGAGGAAGTTGCCGTGGCGGATTCGAAGGTCGTGGGTTCGAGTCCTGAAGGAGATAGAATTTTTTTTTTTTTTTTCAGAAATAACCTTGCTCTCAGGTTGACCCAGCCTTGAGTAGCACCAGGCGCAATCCTGGGAGTAAAGGCCAGCGTGATGCTGACGACCACATCACTCACCAAGTGCCGATCGGTTTCTGTTTGTTGTTGTTTCTTGGTGTTATTATTATTAATGATATTTTATATTGCAGTATTATTTATACGAAGACTTATTAACACCTCCCAGTAATGATGCAATGAGACCTGAGGCCATAACTGATGTATTTTGCTTACTGTTGCTCTTCTGTGAGAATTCTTATTCAAGTAGGTGTCGTGTGTTTGTAATAATTTACATGATTTGTGTATTTTTTAAAGGAGATTGTACTTTTTTTTTTCTTCTAATTTGTAATTTAAATCGCGACACTTGGTGGGTGTCACACTGGTAAGTAATCCCTCTTTACGTGCAACAATTTCAATGTGAATAAGCGTAATGCTTCTTTCATACAGTAAAAGTATACACTGCAACACAAAATCCACACACAGAAGTTATGTCGCTTTATTTAAATTCTGGGGATGTTGTGTTTTTGGGGATTTTTTGTTGTTAGTTTTTTGTAAAGACACTTTACTGTGAGCACTAGCATCTTTTTTTCTGACACTTTGCGGTGAGTGTCTGCAGCTGTTTTAACACGCAAGTCTATACATTTTAACAGTGCCGATAACTGAGTGAAATTTCTCGCTGTTTCAAATCGAATAAATTATGAAACTGATCATGACATTATCAACCAACCATTTGTTTTTTAAACTTAGTAATATATCTGGTAACTTTATCTATTTATTCATTTTCCCTGTAGAGGTTTTAATGTAAGTAGTTGGAGGTCTCTGTCAAGGTTTGGCTATGACGCATATGCTCCACTCCAATGATACACAGAGCTTGGTTTCCAAAGCGGTCTTCATGGGAGGATTTTGAAATCAGCGCGTCCCTATCACTGCTAAAAATTAGAGAATTCGGAATCACGTTCGGCACAGCCAGCCTTGAGAGGTCACCGCCCATTCTAGAACCTTGCTAGCCAGCACTGGCAATAATAACGTTGGGACGTTAATGTGTTTGTTAAAGTGGTAATCTGAACACCTATGAGCGTGTTCGGAGTGTGGTGAAGATAGCGAACTCATAACTTATGTTTCAGCTTGGTATCCACTTGATTGATGCCTGACCAGACCTGTGAGCTCTCTTCCTTAACTCTTTGAGTCCCAAGGAACGCATCACACGTTCATATGCTCCTACATAGAAGCCCAATGAACGCATGATGCGCCGATTTTATTATTTTCTTTACTACCCCCTGGGCCTGTGATGCTAAACCCCCTGGGACTTAAAGAGTTATGGATGTCGCTACTAAAATGCCGCTGGACTCACAAACATGCATCTGCAGTTTCATGACTTATGAAAGAAATAGTGGTCCTCATTACTTTTGATGGGTGAACGAACGAGCGAGCTAAAATTCATGTTTGTAACACATGTTCAAAATTCTTGGCTGCCCGTCCAGATGGAGAACTTTCAGTACCTATACACCTCTAAGTATTTATAGCAGCCTTGTTTAATAAAGAGTTAAATACCCCCTTACATCTTATGTATGGTTCCACTCACCGGGATTTGTTCTTTTTTCCTTTCTTTAATAACGTGGTGTTTGAAGGTAGGGATTAAGTAGTGGACTGTCTCAGATTCATTAGGAAACAATTTGTGTCTGAGAGATTACAATCTATAGAAAGATTATGAGAACGCCGTCGAACAGAAAGAAAATAGATATTGGCGTTTTCAAAAGATCTGTACCTATGGAAACTGGTTCGTAAACTACATCTTGTCTTGGAAAATCAAGTGTTTTCTCCAAGCGTCGGTTGCATTGGAAAGCATGTCACGTGGGACTTGTACCAAGAAAATTGGAGAGGGGTAGAAAAGTACAAAGATGAGCAAATCACTTATAAGGTACCTTTTTACACAAACAACAAAAAACATGAAGAAAGTTTTTTAGCTTCTTTCTGGTATGCTGTGATGGCAACGACGCTTTGTAAAGAGGGTGATGACGATTGAATGAAGAACAATTCTAAGTATGTAGCCAAGCGTCCTTATGTTGCACTGTAAAGATGTGTTGTCCCGTATGCTGTTTACTGCATTCACCAGGCTGTCCTTCTGGCTGGTTTGGATTTCAGTGTAAGTACAAATGCCGATGTATCAATGACGCCTGCGATGCCGTCGGCGAGTGTACAGGCGGAGGCATTTGTCAGGGCGGGTGGTTCGGTCCTGCTTGTCAGTACGGTAGGTGACGGCATAAATTTTATCGTCTTGTATTTTTCATTACACACCAGTTAGACCTGTATCTGAACGTTACCGGCCACACAGCATGGAGCATACCTTTCCCTCCCTTTCTCAGCATACTTTATGAGCCAGTTATAATTAAGAAAAAAAAAAAAGGGGGCTGGTCGAACGGTTAGAACGCTGGGCACTTAGGCCCCGTGGGTTCGAACCCTCGCTATGGCAACATACAATTATCACCTTTACGGTCGTGACGACAGCACTAGCCATGCGGCCGTAAATTCTCAGGCTTAAAGACCCCCCCCCCCTCCCCCCACCCTTGTTGCACCAAAAAAACTGTTTAATACAGGCAATAATTAGCGATTTGGCAGTTTTTTTTTTTTTTTTTTAAATTAGATTTGGTTCTCTTACTCAGGCGCTTCATAGTAACGCGCTTCATAATGCCTGGTTGCCTGGATCTTTTTCTTCTTCGCGTTCACAAGCTGTACACTCTAGCAGAAAGTTCTGGTTACTCGTCCACTACTGAACTGCAGTTGTACAGATCTCATTGTCTTGAATACAGACTGTTGGTTCCTTGCTTCTCCGGCAGATGCACTCCGACTTCAAAGGAAGCTCCCCAATCAGTCGACTCTTACGACATGCTTTTTGGGGAGGCAGTGGGTCTATTTTTGTTGTCCCCACATAGGAGCTCCGGAACCCACACGGGGGGCTGCCCGGTTCGATTTTCGCTGCAGGTTTTTGGGCTTTTTGTCTAAGCGATGAATTGGACAGTGATACGTGGAGCTGACCGTCCACTGAAACGGAACGTTGCATTTGCCTAAAAAGAACGAAAAAAAAAAAAAAAGAAACAGCCACACATACAGAACACACACACACACACACACACACACACACACACACACACACACACACGAGTTGGGGTTGGTTCCGTAAAGTCCTGTAAAGGATACACAACTAACTATTATAACCAAGACGTGTACAGTTTAACATAAATATGTTATAGCCTTCGACAACCTCCAACCCCCTCCCCTTTTCACCCACCATCCCTCTTTCTGTTTGTATATCTACCTTATATGCAAATATTTAGACAAATAAATGTTATAAACTTTTATTTGCCCTCGCATAGGCACACTCGAGGATTTATTGAGGAACCTTAATTAACCAAAGCCAAATCATGATACATAATAATATTTTTTTCGCTCGCCGTCTACTCCCCCATTCAGCTCTGTTCTGTGCAATTACTTCGTTATTATAAAGGAATTTAAATACAACACATATGGCTTTTCTTATTAACGATGAAGAAAAAAAAAATGTCAAATACTAATATTCATTTGTAAGTTAGATTTGTTTCAAATCTGTTGTCTTGCATAACGTCTTTAATTTCTAGTACTTTTTTGTTCTGCTATTTGTTATTCGATCTATGAAGTTTCTTCATGGACTTTCTGTGCCTATTGATTTTTCCATTGTTATACTGTATGCTCTTGCAGCCGGTGGCTCTGTGCCTCCTCCCCGTACCCCCACCCCCCCCCCCCCCCCTTACACAAACACACACAAAGGTGGCTAACCATTACAGTCTTTTTTATTCAATGCAACTGATTACAGATGTTATTCCAACAATTCTAACAAAATCTTCTTTTCTCTTACGGTCACATACTTTATGTTGATTGCTTTTCTCAAACATCTAATTTGAAATGACGTTGCTTTACCTAATGATTGTCTTTCTGAGACCGGTACTTCTCTTTCAGTCTGAAAAAAATTCCGTCCAAGTGGTATGGTTATGGAATCGTAAACTGTCAACTTGCCACAACCAGCTCAAGGAGAACTAAAATGATGTGTGTACACTGCTCTAGTTAATGTTACTTTTTGTCGCTAAGATTTTAATGTGGAAAGTGTTGGTTTTTCACCACTTTAATGTGAATATAAAATCTAGACACTCCTGTTAAAACAACAAAATGACAATTACAGTAGCAGTAACAAAGACCGGTCTGAGACCAGACATGGCCCTGCACTTTGGTGAAAAACGCCAGCTCAAATGATAGAACTGACCGTGCCCTTTGGTGAGGAAAACGCTTACAGCGAAAAGTACTATGATCAGTCTGAAACATGAAGCGACTCGTGCTCGCTACAATGTCGTGCAGATCCACTTCCACAAAATCACCCTTACAAACACGAAAAGTACTATGAGCAGTGAGCTGGCTTTGGACGTAATTGGGTGGTCAGTCCGATAAAAGTTATGACAGTGTCCTTATATATATATATATATATACCTCTCACGATACTTTTTTGCAAAGTCACCATCTCGTCTTGTCCCCTGCCGAAAGTCCGATAACATTCAGAAAGGGAAGATAGATGCCTGGCGTCATAAACCAGGTCGGTCCACCTTCCGAGACTATAGGAACTAATGGGTCTAAACAATAGTCGACGATAGATCTCTCTAATGATAATTAGTGGACCCGTGCTGTGCATAATCTCCTGTGGACTTCTTATTGCTAAGCAACGCTACAAGCAGCTAGAAATGCAGGGGTTGGGTTGCATCTCTATGACAGGGACACAAAATAAGTTGTTTGCTGACATCGGGATTATCTTAAATTTCTTCTTTCAATGTCTGCTTACAGCCGATCTAGCTTACGGCACAGTGAGCGATGCAGTTGTAGTAGACGGTAATGACAGCACATGCTTGGCTGGTGCCAAAACAAAAGTTACCGTCCAGTTGACTGATTCATTTCCATTTACCTGGCTCAGAGTCAAAGTTACAAACCAGGGTATGTATGGATGCAAGCATGCATGCATGTATGTGTTTAAGTATTGTCTATGCTTGTTAAAATGTATGTATGTGTGTGTGTGTATATATATATGTATGTATATATTAGGGCTGTACCGAATAGTGATTTTCACTATTCGGCGAAATACGAATAGCTGGACCAATTATTCGGCCGAATACGAATACGAATACGAATACGAATACGAATAGTGAATCATCATCATCATGTGCTTTGCCGCCTGGCATGGGCGATTATGCCTCGCCATAATCTGCGATCTCCTGCAGCACGTATTAGTTCGTGTGCTGACACAACTCCATGAAAAACCTTCGTTCCATGTTGTCAGCATTAGGGCAGCTTTTTTTTTTCTCACTGAAGATATTTCCAGCTGTACTAAACAGGAAAATACCACAAATACAGAGAGTCAAGATAAAAACCCGCAAGGCGAAACATCAAAAACAAAAATAACGCCGACGAAAAAAACAATGCCGTCCTCACAAGTCGCCCAGCCCCTTCCCACCCCCCCCCCCCTCCCGCGAGCTCAAGGATTCAACGGAAACAAGATAGCGACATCAAAGACCACCGCGGCCACGGAGACGGAGCAGCCAACACCTGAAGATCAAATAACGAAAAAATCATTGCAGACGAAAAATCCAGACGCCGAGAGGCCAACGCCAGAAGATCAAACAACAAAGACAACGAAGAAACCGAACGTCGATCAAAACATTTAGCCTCTGCGGTTTCCACCAGATGACGAAAGAACAGTTACGACACCCATAAATGATGACAAACTCCCGTTACTTCAAACAATCAACGAAGAGGACTCTCCACTCAAAGAAATCAAGCCGACAACACTAGAAAACTTGCTTTTCTGCACTTCTTACATCTTTAAGTGTTGCATTTTGTTTCTACAGCAACACACCTAAAAACACTATACTCGCAACACATACAAGATGGAAATAAAGGGGCACTTGGTACGCTAGTAGGTGGTGCACAAAGATAACGCTTGACAGTATAAACCTAGGTGGGAAATCTTGATGTTTTTTTTCCACCAGTCCAGAAACGGTTGTAACCACTATTCGTATTCGCCCCGACCGCAACTATTCGGCCGAATACCGAATAGTTATTGGGTCCACTATTCAGCCCCGAAGCGAATAAAAAGTCTTTCTATTAACACCAAATTCATCTACAATCATCTTCACAGTTGAACAACGATTTTCTTATATCCGTTCTCTGACTTTTGCAATGCGATCCTCATTACGAACAGAAATTGGGCGTCCAGTCTAGTTGCATTAGTAATCTCCTCCACACTACTTTTGAATCGTGAATACCACCTGAAAATCTAGGAACAAGATGAAAAATTATCCCTAAAAACTCGTTTCATCAATTCAGCTGTATTAATGGCGCTTTTTCTGAGTTTTAAACGTAATTTAATGTTGGCTTTCTGCTCCATGTCTGATTATGTAACAATGCTTCTCTAACTAGTTCAAACAAAATGCTGCTGTTTGCTGTGTATGTTATGATGTATGTAGTAGTATGTATGTACCTATTATGTATGTAGTAGTATGGATGTATGCATGTATGCATGTATGATATGTATGTAGTATGTCTGTATGTATGTATGTATGTATGTATGTAATGTATGTATGTAGGTATGTATGTATGTATGTATGTATGGTATGTATGTATGTATGTATGTATGTATGTAGGTATTGTATTGTATGCACGTATGTATGTAGTAGTCTAGTATGTATGTATGTATTGTATGTATGTATGTTGTATGTATGTAGTATGTATGATGTATGTATGTAGGTATGTATGTATGTATGTATGTATGTATGTATGTATGTATGTATGTACGGTTATATGTATGTATGTCTGCTTATGTATTATGTATATATGTATGTATGGGATGTTGTAGTATTTAATTTTTTGTTTATGTATGTATTTATGGTTTTGTATGTATGTATTTAGGGAAAGGGTTTTAATTTAT